>CAKNXH010000033.1:1078270-1102656 GCA_932178445.1 Andricus quercusramuli | reverse complement strand
ACGTCTAGAGATTAGTCTTCAGTTCTTCGAATATATTGCTAATATTAGTGTTAAAAAAAAGAGAAAACTATAACTTTATTCCGGGGGAAGAAGGTCAAACCACTTCGATCCTTTTCAATCTCAAATATTTAATGTATTATTTCCATGTCAATGCACTTATATTTATCATCCAAAAACAATGTGATAAGCAAAAACTACTATTTGTCAAATTAATTCAATGATTAAGGCAATAAATAATTACTTGAATTTAAGAAAATTTATTTTATTGAAATATACTATCATTCCTAAAGTTTTTACTATTCGTGCTTGGCTGTTTTTTTAACAACTTTGATTACCTTTAACAAGAATGAATAAAATATTAGAATTCATGTTGGTACTTTGCAAATTTCACTCACACGCAGTGTTTTTGTTAAGATTCAATTCATTTCTTTGTTAATAATAACAAATCCAAATGCAGATATCAACTTCTCTGACAAAGTTTTAGAAAAATTGTAATCCACAGTTGACCCTTCCTTAAGATTTTTTTTTTCAACTGTTGGGGTCAGCGGATTTGGAAGCAATATCATTCAAACATACAGAATTATTATTGGCAACAATTTTTTCCAAGAATCTCGTAAGAAATCAGTAAAATTTGGTCTACGATATGTTTGACACTGCATTTTAGATATGGTTAATAAATTACTGAAAATAAAGGCATCATAAATTAATGTGTTTCAGATTTATTCCAAATATTTTTACAATATTAAAAGTAAAAGTAAACATTTAAGCTCTAGCTTGAACTGCATTTCAAAGATCACGTTTTCAACTCATTTTTTTCTCAACGGCTGCAACTGTACATTTATTTTTTCCTGATTACCACATAAAATGGTAAGATGATATTCAATTTTCAAATTAATTAATTATTGGAATACGATTATAGCTTGCAAATGACTCTTTGCAAAGCATTTTTTCGATGATAGCGCATCAAGTCTACTGTCAACTACAGATACTGATTCCCGGTAGCGATTTTATCTTCTTTATTGGTTTTTCATCCGCAATGGCAAATTCTTTTATTCCATGCTTACATTGATTTGAAGATGAGAAATATGTCTACTGGTTGAAGAATTTTTTTTAGTTTATTTCCTAAATAATTCAATTTGGAATATTTTAGTATAAGGCGAACGAGTTGTTCGAATTGCAGCAAAGGAAATGGAATATAGAACACAGCATGTGCTTTCTATTGTGCTGAACAGATTAGTTTTTATCATAGAACATTCTAATACAGATTATTTTCTAAATAAATATGCTTCAAAATGCCTACTCTAATTATTTTCTTATAAAATTTGTATTTTAGAAGCTATAAATGCAAATATTACAAAGTTAGAATTTTCGTAATTAGGAAAATGTCATTTAAAGTTGTTGGTATAAAAAAGTGATTGTTCTTTATAACTACTTTTTCAATTCTTTCATTAACATAAAGTCTGTCTTTTCCGACCAACATCTTCGACACCATTTTTCTGAAGTTTCTGCAAATCTGAAAAATTGCCATATTCCTTTTCAGGACATTGAAATCATTCGATTAAAACCAAAAATAGCGGCTGAAAAGAGATTGGTCACTTAAACAATTTTAGATCGATTCTTTGAAAGAAATCTTTCCGTTGAAATTTTTGTAAAAAAAATGCATTAACCATTAGATATTTCAGAAATACATCAACAATTTTTAAATTTTTTCTTTCCCTATTTTGAAAATTTAATAATCTGAAGACATTGGTTCATAATCACCCACAAATATTAGGTCTGGGCACCATCATCTATATTTTCCTCAATATTCATATTTTGAATATTCTTAGTTATCCTGTTACTTATCAAAAAATGAGGTTTCCATATATAAGACGAAGATATTGTTCGAATTGGAGAAATCTCTCAGATACTTATGAAAAATGAGTTAGTTGCCAATAACCAAAGGTTTCATGAGCAAAATGCCATATATAAGATATGTGCATAATTGTTTTTATGTACCAAGGAGTATATCTACGTAACAATGTTATGCTAAATTTTTCCTAATTTTTTCTAGTTATGTCTTTTCATTTTCAGATCACTTCTGATATCTTGCTTTTTGTTTTTATTTCTGAACAATCGATAATGATTTTGGAAAAATTTCTTACAGTTTGGGTTTTCCTTGGATCTGTGGAATTTCTTGAATGTTAGTTGCCCTCGTAAATTTGAATAACTTACCACGTATTTTTGATAGTGTTATCTTCATTTAAATTGAAAAAAATTGAATTGATTTAATGATATTCACCAGGATTTTCATTTCCTTATGAATTCTTTCTTAGAGCAATGGCTATAAAAGATCATCTTCCTTATAAACTAACTTCTAATTTTCTATTTTTTCATACATTATGTATTAAATAAAACTTCCTCAATTTCTCTAGACTGTGTTTGTGACTTTCAACAGGATTTTAGTTAGTGTTGTGACGTACTGTGTGGAAAATATGTATCGAAAGTTGAATATTATTACTTTTGAAGGAATTATTCGAAATGGTGAAATATTATTGATAATTTTTAAGAATTTATTTTAAAACCCAGCAATCAGTCTATTATCTTACTTTCAAAAATAAAATCCTAACTGCCCAATAAACCGGTCTATTTTTGCGCCATTACATTTCAATTTTTTTTTTCGAAAACACTCTATCTAATCCCTCTTTTTTCTAAATTGCCTCTCAAAAGTGAAGATTTTTGATGACAAAGGAATTCATTTCTTGGATTGAAAAAAAAATATTTTGTCAAAAATTCATATTTTTGGTTTAAAATTCATCACTGTGATGGAAAATTAATTCCATTGGTTGAAAATTCGTTTCTTTCTAGTTGGAAATTAATTTTTCAACTGACGATGTTATTATTTCATTTTTGCTTGAAAAGTTAGATTTTTAGAAGAAAATTAATTAATTGTGTTGAAAGCTCGTTTTTTTTGTTTAAGGTTCATTTTTCTAATTGCAAATTCAACTATTATATTCTTAATTCGTGAATTCATCGTTTTCATTCGAAAATTTATATATTTTATTGAAACTGTATCTTTTTTGGTAGAAAATGCATCTTTTGGGAATTCTCCTATTTTTTGTTCAAAAAATCATGTTTTTGTATGAAAGAAACAACCAGTTTTTAAAAAATTCATATTTTTCATTGAAAATTCATCATTTTAGTTGAAAATTCATTTCTTTGGTTCACAATGTATTTTTTTTACTTGAAAACACAAGTAAGGTGTTTAAAATATATTTAAAAACACATTTTTTTTGCATTGACATTATCAATCTCTTAGTGTATGATTAGTTTCATACCTCGAAGAATTGGTGAATTGGGATATTGTAGCAACCCTGAATAACCCGTGCAGAAATTTCGATCTGGCCCCGATGGGGGCCAGACCGGGCCATATCGGACCCAGATCGGGAATCCCGATCGGGGCCAGATCGCGGATGAAACGCACGCCCAGACCTGGGCCAGGTCGGGACTCCCGATCGGGAAACCCGGTCGGTGCCCGATCGGTACCCGATCAGTCTCATTATAATCCATTTTATGAATTTTGCGAATAAAGAACAAATTATAAATTATAAACTATTATTTATTCAAAACCAAAATAACATAAATTTAATTTTAGTAAACTCAAAACTATTGCATGGTCCTCTCATTTCGACGGCCACCCCAATCTTTGGAATTTCCAATAATGGCCTGGAAATATATATCATGGCATCAGTATTTTAAGTTAAAATTAAAGTAGTACGGGTACGTCAAGAACAGGTTTCAGAAAAAAATGTGACGCGATCTGAAGAAAGACCCCTAAGCGGCCAAAAATCGATTCTCTGATTTTTAATGTTTTACGTAGATTCGAACTTGGTCTTTAAGATGGTATAGTTAAAAAAATGCCATAATTAATAATTTATTCAGTACAACTGTTTAAACATTGTCGTTCGGCAAGAGTCCTATCGGCCAGTCGCCACTTCTGCTTCTTCTCTAAAATTTACGTTTGGCCGCTTAGGGGTCTTTCTTCAGAACGCGTCACAAATGTTTAATTATACTTTTAAGAAACGGAAGATTATTGTAGATGGTATAAATTGCCAGGAGAAGGTTTGCTTATTGTGAAAAAATGTTGAATAACCTGAAATATAAAAAGCGAATGTTCAACCAAACAGCTGAATTTTTCACCAAGAAAGGTGTTTTTTATCTGAAAATTTAAATTTTCCATTTTTTATTAGAAATTTATCCTTTATAATTTGAAAATTCAACTATTTGTTAGAAAATTCATCTTTTCGATTTAAAAATTCAACAATTTTGCTGAAAATAAATGTTTTTGTTATTGTTTAAAATTTGTATTTTTTTATTGAATTGAACTGGTTGAAAATTCTTTTTTTTTCATAAAAATGAGTTTTGTAAACTGTAATTTTGACGATTCATCTATATAGATGAGTATTTGACTTTTTGGGTTAAAAATTTAACTACATGCTATATTAAAATTTCATCTAATTGCTTAAGGTTGAAAGTGGAACTACTTAGTTCAAAATTTTGTTTTTTGGTTGACGAATCGTCTTTTATTTAAAAATTAAACTATTTTGTTCAAGAATTGATTTTTGTTGGTTAAATTGAACTATTTTTGATTTAAAATTAAAACCTTTTTTGACTGAAAATAAAACTAGCTTGGTTAAAAGTTGAAGTTTAAATTCAAACTTGTTCATTACAATGAAAGAATGTGGTAGAAAATTACATTTTTGTCGAACATTCTTCGTTTTTGTTATAAATTTAATAATTTAGTTAAAAATAAATATTTTTGGATTGAAAATTCAACTAATTAGTTGAAAGTTGAACTACTGTTTCAAATATTTACTTTTTTAAAAAGATTTACCTCTTTGGTTGAAAGTTGAACCTTTTTGTTGAAAAATTGGTGTTTTTGTTGTTGTCAAAAGTTAATTTCTTACCTGAAAATTCAACTATTCCATTTTAGGTCAAAAAATATCTTTCTTCAGTTGCAAATTCAACTATTTGGTTTGAAATTCACCTTTCTTGATTGAAAATTCACCTATTTGTTCAAAGATTCAACTTTTCGGGTTGCAATTTCAACTGTCTTCAGAAAATCAGCCTATTTGCTTGAAAACTGAAAAATTTCGTTAAAACTTAAACTATTATCTTAGAAATTCGCTTTTTTGCTTAAAATTTCAACTATTTGATTGTTATTGCTACTTTTTCGTTGAAAATAATTTTTTTTAGTTGAAAATTAATTTTTTTTCGTTGAAAATTCATCTTCTTGGGTTGAAAATTAAACTATTTTGTTGATAATACAATACAGTTTGATTTCAAATCATAGGAATCTAAAGTGTTTCATATTAAATTAAATATGCGGTATTTACAGAAACAATCCAAAAATGGTAAAATAATTCAGATTAATAATAATTAAACTGGTCCCGAGAAATGAAAATAAGAAAATTTCATACCAGCATTTATAGGATGAAAGTTGAAGAGAGTTCTAAAATGTTCAAATTCGACAAACGCACCACGTACTCTCAGAACCGTTACGTTTCAAACAAACAAAAAGAAAGTGTAAAAAGTATTAAGTAAATTACCTAGCTCTTACTCCTTGGCCCAAATGTAATCCACAAGACAGGGCAGGGGAATAAATACCGTTGCTAAACTTCCCATTTCACATCCGGGAAAAAGAGATATAACCACACTTCTCGACCTTCGAACACATACTGCAAATTTTCTGGCTCGTCCAACTTCATAAATTGAACTGATTGATCAATTCTAAGTTCCGGATCACTTACTTTACCATCTTTAATCATTTTATTTGCATTTATTACGAAAAGAAAAGTCAATTTATGGTTAATTTATTTGAGGACTGACTGCTCAATTCATTACACTATAAAAAAACAATACCCAGCACTAATTTTGTGAGCGCATGGAGATGGCGTTTCAGTAGGAAATCGGTCTGCCCGGTCTGGCCCAAGTATGGGCCACAGAGTTGTACCGATCAGGGCCAGATCGGGAATCCCGATCAGGGCCAGATCGGTATTACGTACGAAATCGGGCGATTTCTGCACGGGAAAGCACTGTTCAATGCAAAATAATGTTTTGGATTACTTTTACTTCTTTTATCATTTTAATTTAGCGCTCTTTCCCATTTCAAGCTATCATTTTCTCGCTAAATTTAAATTATGTAATTATAATCAATAAAGATAGAAAATATGATTTTTCAAATCCTAATCCAAAAATGTGATAAATTCTCATTAAATTTTCAAAGCACATATAACTTCATAGAAGAATTTTGTAAACGTAAGTATAATAAAATTACTAAGTTCAATGACTTTAGCAAGCATATAGGGAATTTAATATGCCCATCTATGCTGAAATTTCAAAGATTTCTAACAGTGTGTACATTGTGCATATATAGATATGTAGAAGACAGTCAACGAATTCTTCGACAATTTATGAATCAGTTATTCTTTCCTAAGCTAGAGGTATTGTATTCCAAATATTTTGGAATCCGGAGGACTTTTAAAAAAAATTGAATGCTTGTCTAAAGTTTTGCCAAAATCTGCGGAATGAAAATTCGAGAACTGATATTCATAGATTGTGTTCCAATGATTCTTTGACTTTTTGCGCTTCTTCGATAAAGTTGACGGTTCTTTAATGCAGATATGAGTTCACCGAAAAAACTGGGGTTTCTATTAGAACCAATTTTTGGTTCCAAAGGAGCTGCAACAAAAAGGAACCTCTCTTGCTGAGAAGGAACCCAAAATGATAAATGGTTTCTCAATGAACCCTAGGTGTGGATGAAACTGGTTCTAAAGGAGCCTTTTTGTCACTTCTGCCTTGACTCACTTCATAGATTTTACAAGTGAATGATGCACATTTTGCTTTATAATTCTAATTAGCTAAAATTGCACTGGGGAAAAGTAATGAAGAAACTAGAATCGTAGGCATTGATCATTCTTTAAAGGAAGATATAGCACCTGAAATGTGACAGTTCTTGAGGTAATGTGGGAGATCCGATGTTTTCCACTGCGCATGCACGAGAAGCGCGGGAATATTCAAGATTATATAATATACACTGCAATATTAGGTTCATATTAAATTTTTCTAAGACACTGATTATTTCTATATTTCAATTTGATTTGTTTTGAAGGAGAATGAAAACCCTTTGTTAATATTGATCTATTGATAATATAATTATATATATAATAATAATTAATATTCATAGTATTCATTGATTTTAGCACATGCGCAGTTAGAAACGCCGGCACCCACCGATAGGCATCCATCGGATACAGGTAAACGAACTAAAAAGAAACCCTTGATAAGACTTCCTTTAGAACCTAAGTTCTAAATGATCCTAAATTTTACTTGAACCGCAACATTATTAAACCATCAGTTTTTTCTGTGATCCTAAAAAAACGAGGCCTATCCTAGAATTGGTGACTCTTTAAGTGAAGTTTCGACAACTTATTTTTTCCGTGTGAAGAGTTCCTTTGGAGAACATTCGAATCACAGATTGTAGGCGCATTTACAAACCAGCCGCTTGGGAAGTGGGTTTGGTAAGTTACAGATTCAAGTTTCTTGCATATGAATACGCCTTTATGCTTATAAGTTTGCTACATAACCTGCAAATGATATTTATCAAGTGATTATATATAGATTCTCGTTGTAATAATATTTTGTACATTCATTTCCTTTGGGTCTCTTTTCCGCAAAAGGGTTTTTTTATGTTCGCAGCTCATTAAACCTCAAGTACTCGCGTACGCAGCAAAAGGACCGCACTTTTTTCAATGTGGCAGCAAATCTTTATTCCGAATGGAACTGCCCAACGCGCCCCCTGCATTTTCAAGTCAAGCCACAAGACACACGACAGTAACACCGTCGATTTTTTTCAGTCATCCGAACAGTGAGCAATTGAACGCCAAAGTGGAAAGGTGCTTTCTTGCCGACTTTTGCCGCGGCGCGGCAAAATGAGTATGAGTACATATTTTGTATTTACGTTCATGGGTTTCGGATGCAAATTTATCACAGAATTGAATGGAATCAACCACGTTTTTGTAGCTTCCATAGTTTCCGAGATATAGGTCTTGGAATGAAAAAAAAATTGCCGCGGCCGTTCGCCGCAGCGCGAGTGCTAGTGTGACTCCACAAGGCGCGGGTACTTGAGGGTTAAGAACCAAAAATCAATCATAATAGAATCCCTGGTTTTGTCTGTGGAGCAAATTCAGTGAAAGATAATTTTTATCTAAATTTTGCCAATTTTTTAACTTGAATTCAGACAGCATATTTTGACTAGCAATACGCATTTGACTGAAGCCATGTGGGATTAGAGCTGGAAGGTGAATTACAATTGAATCCTCAGGGTTGTTTTCGAATTCCTCTACACGCACGAACGACCCGAAACCAACTCGGACTCCAGGGCACGATTTGGAGTAGTACAACACGAGCTCTGATTGGATTCATGGCGTCGCTATTTTGTTTCAGCCGCAAGCACAAAAGAGATTACGGTTTCCGAATCACTGGTCACGACTGTATAGGGGACGAACTGAATAAGCTTCGTTCCTCACAGATGATGGCTTAATGCAGGCGTTTGTTTTCGGTTACCAGTCCTTCTCGTTGACAATGTTAACCGGAAGCAATGGCTGGGTATCCGCCAACGAAAGAAAAAGTTCCCTGAATCCTTGAAATTTCCACAATTTGATTCCTGACTTTGATCTTTTCTTCCATTGATTAACATTTTGGGATTGACCAATGGAAGGAGTCAATCAGTAGCAAATTAGTCTGACTCGACAATATTTTAGGAAAAGAAAATACTGGCAAATATTTAGAGGATTTCAAATGGTTTCCCAAAGTTTTTACTCTACCAAGAAAAAAAATAATTTATGTGAGTTTGGGTATTTTATCATGATGACCTGTGATTTTCAAAGAAGTTTTTCGATATTACTTTTGGCCAGCACAAAGGTGTTTTGTTTATAGTAACTCGTCTTGACATTTTGAAATTGAAGATGAACAAATTACAGTCTTTCATAATGTTAATTTTGCACTTCTCGACTGAATTCAAATTTTATAATATAGTAGTTTGTGCATTTTTTTCGAAAAAAAAACTAATGTTATGAGAAATACTTTGAAAAAAAATTGAGTTTAACTATCCCATCAACCAAATAGAAAAACGTAACTATTATCAGAATTTTAGGACTGCTGAATTAATAATAATTTTTTTTACATTATTATTCTCATGAGAATGTATTGGTTTTGTGTCTGTAGGCTTTAGTCTATCTGTAGTCTGTAGGGACGATAACTTTAAAAAAATTATCAGATTGGATTGAGCTTAGGCGCACTTCCTAAAGACCCCAAAGAAAAGCAGAAGTTTGTTAGCCAGCTATTTTAGATGAAAATTCAATAAGCTAGAGCATTTTGGAAATTTCTTACACTATTTCTTTCAAGATTTGAAAATTCTATGTACGACTTTTCTTAGTACTCAGAATGTCAAACAATTTATCCTCACGACCTTTTTTGGTTAAAAGAAAATGTTTAGAGTTGTAGCCTTTTCGAAACTAAAAAAAAAAAAAAACGAAAATTTCAAGCCGAAGAACGCTCGATATGAAAAAAGGCAAGAGAAGAAAAACGTTGCTTTCTGGAAGCCCTACAAGATTATTATCACAAACTTTCAGATTTTCTTTGGAAATCGAAAATTTAAATTTGGACCACATAAAACATAGTGGAAATAGAAAAATTCCATTTTTCGGTCAAGCCATGCAAGGAACAAAAAAGATGAGTAAGCAAAAATAATCTATTCCAAAAAGATCTACAAATTTTTCATTTTCATTCAACAAAAGTTGTACTGTAAAAAATATCTATAAATGTGTTTTAATCATTTTTGGATGAAACGCGTAATTTTTGTTTTAATAGTAAGAAATAAAAATGAAAAATAAAATTTCATTTTTGGACATGTGATACAAAATATGAAAAAAATTAATAGACGAAAATTGCTGAACCAACAAAGAGCTAAAAATTTGTGATTCAAAACTGTGAAAAGTCCTTAAAATTCTTTAAAATTCGACGAACTATTTAGAAATCCTCCAAAATAGCTCGCAGACTTTTGAATCCGATGGAACCCTTGAAAATTCGTTGAAATCCCTTGAATTATCTGAAAATCGGTTGAAATCTTCAAAGTCTTGTGAAATATTCAAAATCATTTTTAAAAATCTTTGAAATATTTCAACGTTGTAGGCCTCGATCTGAAATTCCAAAAACCCTTGAAATCTTTTAAAAGCCATACAAATTACTGAACATTTTTTTGAATCTCTTGTAATATGAGAAACTAAGATCCCATGAAATCATCAAAACCGCTGTAAATCTGTTAAAGTCGGTTGAATTCCTTAAGATCCTTTGAAATCTTCTTCAATCTCTCAAAATCCCGCGAAATCTTCTGAATTTCATAAAGTCCCTTGATATCTTTGAAATCTCATAATAATCGGCTGAAGTCCTTCAAAAGTCGGTAAAATACTTGGGTGTCTCTGTATACCTTTTTGAAAGTTTTCAAAATTATGTGACTTCTTTGAATTATCTCGAAATCCATTAGATTCCCTGGGGATCCCTTAAAATTATTTATCATCCGCGTTCAATATGGGCTTTTTGTTTTTATCCTAGAACGGAAAATCAAAATAATTTTGATTTTTGATAAATGTTGACGTTGTATGAACCTTAGTGTGCAATGATATTCAATTTTCAACTCATTTCATTCCATTATGAAAGATAAAATTGCCTATGAAATTTTGTCATTTTTTTAAAGCCTCGTATTTCTAATAGTTATGAATTTTTTTAATGAAGGTTCATCCAGCAGTTCTAGTTTCTTCTTGTCCTATGACAAAAGCAAAAGGCTCTACATTGCACGCCAAACAGCACTGTCAAAAGTTGAAGATGTGTGAAAAAACCACGTCACTCGCGTTTGAACCGTCTTAATTAACTTATAAATCCCTGTCTTTTATTCCTAAAATATGCAACGATATACACAGAGAGTTTCACAAAGTTTTATTGAGACTATTATTTAGAACAGAAAACCCTCGGAAATTGTTTCTATTCATGAAAGCAAACTTTTGAAATACCTTAAAATACCTTGAAATACTTTGAAATTCGTTCGAATGAATCTTAAACATCCGAACATTAGGGAGGGAGGGTGTCGAAAATTTTAAAAATCATTCTTACGTGATTAATGGACCTTCCCTAAAGTTTCCTCATTCTTATAATGAGACCTTAATATTATTTTCAAACAAAAATTATAGTCCAATTATCATGATAGGAACGCCAAATCGCACATTAATTAATCGCAAACTGTGTGATCAATTTCCCGATCATCCACGCTTATTCCCTATCAAATAATAAAGCATGATTTCATCACATGAAGTAAATCTCACTTTTATCCCTCTTTCGCAGCGAGGCTCAAATTTTCTTAATATCGGTGTAATAATCGCCTTCTATAAATCTCAATTCAGTTAATTCTGACGGGCGAGATCGACTCAATATTAACCTCTGCGGATAATTTCAGTAAATTCTGGTGCCTTTTCTTCTCACCTCCCTCTGAATTATAAAAGTTCTTTTTGCCTGCGTGGATATTTGTCACTGCCTATGGCTTCCATGTCGTTTGCGAAGAGAGCGGATACTGCAGTGATGGCGACTAAACCCCCATTAATAAACGTAACGACGGTCACATCTCGTTCTCATAACTGAACGCATTTGTTATACAACAGGGGTTTGTACGAATCGCACGAAATTGGGTGAAAGCATGCACTTTATTTCATCGTTTGCTGTGAATTGCTACCCTTGTTCCACATAATTCTAATACACATGTGTTTATATTTTTGAATGTATGAGTATACTCGTTGGAGGCTTTCAAATTGGTGTTGGAAAGTGGAAACTACAAATACTGTTTTTCCCGTTCATTTTTTTTGGACCTACTGATTCAGTTTTTTCAGAAAAATGAGGAAAAATTCGGTATTTCTGCAACTGTCGAGATTTGAAAAAACACCGCTAACTGCAAAAAGAATCGAGAATGAGGTTTTCTTACCGTTGGAATCGTGGAGGAAAGATACTCCTGATTATTAAGATAATTATATCGAATTGTTAATAACTTGTCAAATAATTATTGCTAATTTTTGTAAAACCGCAATTAACTGCAAAGTCTAGCGAGTTGTAATTTAGGACAATTCCGTAATTGACCGTTAACTGCAGGTGTAAATCATAAACAGCCGAATGAAGAACAGAAAAATTCGCGAAACGGGCAGTTACAGACTCTACTAAATTATCGGATGGCGATGTTGAGCCTTTGTGATTTCGGAGAGGTCCTTCCGTATGTGCTTACGGCGTTCTCCGGAATTATCTATTCCCGAGATAAAAGGTTTGGGATTCGAAAAAGGCCGTAATTTCATTTATTATTAGTTGAAAAATGGAAAATTATTATCGAAATTATTAATAACGGTATCGAAGTACATAGTTGGAAATTTGCAAAAGGAATGATTAAAATTGTATTAATGAACAACAGGGGTAATCCTGATCTAATTACCTCCCGTAGGAAAATCTCGTCATAATTTAAGGAAGCCCAAAAATTTGTTTAATTTATTATTTAATATTCAATTTCATGAAAAAACATAGTCATTCCTTTCCGACTCAACAATTAACACGTTTTCATTTCTGGTCAATAATTTCGAGTTTGGCTGATACTTAATACATTTGGAATTTATGTACACCTAATGAGTTAACATGAATTAAATCCGCTAGAATTTTGTTTTATTCATTTTTCATGAAATTCAATAATAGTTATAACATTCCTAACAAAATTTTCGTTGAAAAAAAAAGTTCGATATCCTTTGAAGCTGCTTTCAAGATAAGTTTAAGAAACAAAAATAATGATTGATAATAATAATAACAGCTTTAAGAGATGGTAGCTCTAAGGAAGCATCCAGAGGCGACTGTTGCCACCTCCAACGCTCGCAGCCGCTGTGCAAGAATAACAGCGGTGGAAGACGAACTCCAAACCGAATATTCAAAATTGACAAATTTTTAATTGAAAGTCGAATTTTAGAATTTCAATTGTGAATCTTTAAAAGCAAAAAAAATTGAATGTTTGATTTTTAAAATTCAAGATTTCTCGTTTTAAACATTTGCGATTGAGAATTACCAAATTGTTATGTTTTACATTCTGCAATTTTGATGATCTACTTTTAAAATTTCATCGATCTCCTTGATTTTTGACTTTCAAAATCATCACAATTTAAGAACTTTTATTCATACATGTTTCAGAATGAAGAAGTTTTCAATTGTGAATCTTGAAAATTAAATAATTTTAATGTTAGCAATTCAAAATTCAACCATTCTGAAAACACTTCGATAATTATCGAAGTGTATTATAATACACATTAAATATCGAAGCGTCATCAATTGACAATTCTAATAAATGAAGAATTTTCCATAGTTAATCTTCAAAACTGTATTACATATTGAGAAAAAAATCAAAATGACAATCTTTTAAAATAAAAATATCAAAAATTAAACAAATTTTAATTCTTAATTTTCAAAATTGCAGAAATTTGAGTTGCAGAAATTTTAAAATTAAAAAAAGCAAATTGTTCATATTGAAGAATTTAACTTGTAAATCTTAAAAATTTTAGAACTTTGAATTTTAAATGTTTATAATTTAAGAATTTTCAATTATTTCAATTCGCAATTCAAAAATTATACAAGCTTCAGGTTTTATAGTTGAAAATGTTATCATTTTAAATTTCCTTAATTCGGATAACTAATAAGTGGAAACTCTTAATTTTTGATTTAAAATCATCACAACTCAAGAATTGATATTTATACATGTGTCAAAATCGAAGAGTTTTTAATTGTAAATCTTCAGATTTCAAGAGTTTTGAATAGCGAATCTTTGAAACAGAGAAATTTCTCATTGTCAGTCTACAAAATGAAACTATCCCAAAAAAGTGATTAAAATGACATGTCTTTGAAACATAATTCTTGAAAAAGAAATAATTTTAAATTTCAGATTTTTAACATTCCAGAATTTTCAATTCTAACTTTTCAAAATTGTAAAGCTTCGAATTACAAATCGCTCAGAATTGAATGGTATTTAATTCTGAAAAATTAAAATAATTTTTTTTTCAAATATTAATGATATGTGATATTTCACATATTATTGATTGGAGTGGATAGAAAAGATTGGATACAAAAGTAGAGAAAATGAAAACGATTATTCATTAGTTAACATCGGATTTCGAAAATTTTCAGGAATTTCAAGGAATTTAAAGAAGTTCCATAGATTTGAGGTGATTTTGTTAGATTTTATTGAATTTTCACGGTATGTTAAAGATTTCCAAACGTATTAGGAGGCTTGAAGAAACTTGATTTCAAGAGATTTGAACAATTTTGAGAGATTTCAAAGAATTTTTTACAGGATTTCTAAAGATTTCAAGATTTTTTCAGTGAAATTGGGAAAATTAGTTTAATCAAATTAAATTTAAAGTGATTTCTGGCGATATTTAAACAGTTCTTCTAGAGATCTTGAAGATATATGTTTATTTAATTTGAATTATAGAGAATTCCCACGAATTTTGAGCGATTTCATCAGATTTAATGATATTTTCACGAAACTTTGAAGATTTCCAATCATACCAGAAGTTTTTGAGGTCCTCGAAAAGATTTAAACAAATTTGGAGGGAGTTCCACGCGTGACAACAACAAGTTTAAAATGATTTGTTAGGATTTCTAAATATTTTGACCAATTCAAAAAAAATTTCATGAGATTTCAAAAGATTAACAATTTTTTTATGTATTTCGAGGAATTTGAAACATTCCTAGGGATTTTACAGGACATAAAAGTTTTCGAAACTAGTCCTGGTGTGTTTAGGAATTCAAAATAATTTCAACAGATTCGAACGGTCTCGAGGACATTTGAAGAATTTTGTAGAATGACTAACGATTCAAAAGTATTTCTAGGGAACCTGGAAAGATAAATTAAATGAAATTAAATTGGATAGTATTCCGAGCTAATTGAAGGTTCTTCAAGTTATTACAAGGAATTTACAAGAATAAAGGATTTTGAAGATCTACAGAAATTGTAACCGTGTTCCTTGCAGAACTTTATTGAATAAATTTATTCTGAATTCAAAAAATTGTCATTGATTTTATTCGATTCCGTCAGATTTCATAACAAATTCACGGAATTTGGAAGATTCCCAAACATATCAGGAGGTTTTAAGAAATTCCAAAAAAATTCCACTTTTGATGGACTTCCGCGGGTTCTAGTGTTTTTAGAATTTTTTTATGAGATTTCCAAATATTTGAACTAATTGTAGAAGATTTAATTCGTTTTCAAGAAAGTAAGAATTTTTTTACGGATTTCAACGAATTTCAAAACAATTCGATGAAGTTTAGACAATTTTCAATATTTCCAAACTTTTCCAAAAAGATTTCAAGATATTTAAACAATTTTAAGGGATTTCAGTGGATTTTGTAGGATTTCTCAAGATTTCAAGATATTTCTAGTGAGCGTAGGAAAATAACTAAAATTAAAACAAAAAATAATAATTTATTGAAACATAATTTATTTTAATTTAATTTGAATTCAAAAGAACCTCCATGAATTTCGAGCGATTTCGTCAGATAGAAATTTCATAGAATTATAAGAATTTCCAAACACTGATGAGATTTATATATATTTTTTTTTCTCAGAAATTTCCCAAAATTTTGTCCATGTGTAATATACGCGTCTGCAAAATTTGACAGTTTGGAATTAGAAACTAAATTAAATGTTCCAGAGCCAAAGCTTCTTGAGATTCTTGAATTTTGAATAGTTATTGAATACAAAAATTATGAATAAGCATTAAAATTCATTACACAAATTTGTTGGAAATTATAAAATTAATTCACCCTCATTCCGACCATTAAAAATGAAAATTTTGTCAATAATACAGCTTAAAAATTAAATTTTTCTAAAAAAAAGCTTCCAAATAAAAACCCATTTCAAGTAAGCAACATTAAAAATTAAAAAAATGTCTACAACGTCATTATGAAGATGAAACAAATCCGAACATCACGTAAAACTGAATATAAATATTTAGTCCCCGAAAATTATAATCTCAAAACTTGCTGATACTCAAACCATTCGAAATTTCAATTACTTTGAGAAAATTTAAATCGCTTTAAAAATAACAACATTTGAACTGTAAACTTTGCTTTTCAAAACACAACCAATTCAATTTTAGTTGTAAAATTAAGACTCACGAAAGGGGAATATTAAGAATCTAGCGTTCAGATGAGAAAATTCAGAATTTCAAAATTTCTAATCGTTTAATTATGAGTGCTTCATTCAGAATTGTTATTAATTTTGAAGTTTTCTGATCACATATTTCATGTTTTCAAATCTTCGGCTGAAAATCGGACAATTTTAAAGTATTCCACTGAAAATAAAAAATTGAGAGGAGAATACATACCAAAATCGTTCTATATGATTCCATTGTTTAAAATTGCATAATTTTATGCTTTTCAGTTAAAAATAGTTTTTAACCCTTCTAACATAAATAAACTTCGACTAGTGAGGAAGTTTTACAGCGTTACATGATAATTTTCTAAATAAAGTATCCTACTCAAAATGCGTAAAATGTTTACATACAGATAGCTCAAAAATCAAACATTTGTTATACAGAGGTTGTTTTGTTCGATTTTGCGAATAGTTTGTCAGCTTTTCTGTATTTTTCTATCCTTTTTAATTTTTTTGATAACTGCTAACGATTTTTGAGGTAAGGTAATACATCTGTGATGTGTCATAGGAAGAAATATGTTCTTATCACGTTCGGGGGTGGTTCATTTTATTCAAAAGTTGTTGTTTGACACATACATTTAACATTTGCATTACAACATTTAGATTATAAACGGGTTTTTCGAGTATGTGTCATACATCTTTACCCATCTCCAAGTTAGATGAATCGTCTTTGTTTTGCATGAGTCTTATTTTTTATTCAAGAATTGAATAGAAGCTGATCGCACTAAACTAATACAAGTAGAAAATCCCTATTCTATACACATTCATTGAAAATAACTTTTGAAGAACATACAGTTCTACATCAAGAAGAAATTCCAAACTTACGTTGATTCTGATGAGACAGAACTGTTCATCCCCCACTCACTCTTGACCTGTACAACTTTTTATGTGTCTGAAATAAACCGAAAAATGTTTTCAGGTGTCCGCCCAACGTACTTTTTCCTCGTCGATAGGATCAAATAGGGTCGGATTAGATAGGATACCATCGGATATACTAAAATAGGGTCGTAAGAGATAGGATACAATACAATAAGGTCAAATATTACCTTATACTTTCGGGGGTGGTTCAACAATTCAACAAATCCTCCTCGAATCAAACAAACTTTTCTTATTAGGTTCACCCTGTTCAGTAGTTACAGCTATGTATCTGTAGTGTCATTTATTTTTTCTGTAGAAATACCTTCCAATATGTGTTATAATGTTTGATGCCCAATGAGCGATATACATGTACAACTAAAATTATCGATACCACCATCTTGGCAATGGTGGTAGACACTGGTTGATAATTTGCAAGATTCAAACCACCCCCTTTTCTCGGCGAATAGTTGCGACTATCGCAGACTTCGTGTCTTCGTGGCTTTGAAGCGGCTTCAACGTGGGAGTATTCAATTTGCATGTTATTCGGTTGTCGTGTAGTTCTGCAGTCCCTGTGAATGCGACCAGCACTTCCTTCCGAGACAGGCCACCCTTAAGTAAGTCAAGACACTGTACAAGGAACACATCAAAGTCACCTTAACGTATGGCCAAGCAGCCCAGACTACTAAGTGGGCAAAATAATATATTCAAACAAGGCATAATATTCAGCTTCACTCAATGATTTTCAAGATTTTGACGTGTTCATGTAAAAAGGTTACCTTTTGGAGAAACCAAAGAAAAAGGTACTAATTTGTGAAGACCTAATGGAAATATGCTCAAGAGTTGAGGATTCTTAATTTCTCAACACAATTTATATGGTGTTTTGAAGCTCCAAGAGTTACCTACACAAGTTAGGACCTTTTTATTTTGTTTCCACGAAAGTCTTTTCATTTGGATTCTCTAAATGGATCATTTTCATTTGGACACGTCAATTTATGCTAGCATTAGTATCATCATCTTCAAGAGCTTTACTTAGTTGGGCCACTTTCCCCGACTCTACTCAATTATGAGTATTTCCAGTAAGTGTTTAATTCTTTACTAAATTTGTTCATTGCAGATTATCTATACCAATCAATAATCCAATAACTAGGTGCCAGTTTCTGGTGATATTTCACTTTCTCAATTTTCCTCAGCATCCACACAGAGGTTGGAGAGTATTATGGCATCATGAATTCCTCCAAGCGATTGCCTCAGACTTGATAATGTGATTATACAATTTCCCGAGTGCTCGATGAAGGTCATACATTCCGATCATATTTGTAGGAACGTGCATTGAAAATCAATTCATGATGAATGGTAGCATAAAATCGTAAATGTACGAATGCATGGGGTTAGTATGTCGAATCACTATCTCTATTGAAATTAGTAATGGTTTCATTTGAATTCCAACATTGCTGGCCATTCATCACATCATAATCTTTATAAATTGTTTTCTTGTGAAAATTCTTCAACAATTCTTTCATAATCTCTTATTTTAAACAAAGGAACTAATAGATTAATCTTCTGGATCAACATGAAATCTAATTTCTCATAAACCATTTTATGCACTGAAATCACAAGACATAAAAGCTCACAAATCAAAATTAGATCTCCGACTACCTCCTTTCCGGCTCATTAGAGACAACTATATAACTAAAAATTGACTGTAATTTGGTGATTGTGAATTCTCTTTTGTTGAAGCTTCTTAAGCTTCAACTAACTCATTCTCATCATGTATCTCTGGGTTGGCTTATTTGGATATAGCAAAATAAAGTATAAGCTTTATTTATCATGAGTATTTCAATATTTATCCCTTATTTCGCATCAAATTTTATCATTAGCTATCCTGCAAATTTTATATCATTTCAATAAACGTATATTATTACAATTCGTTTAATAAGCATTTTTTTATTATTTTAGTTATTATAAATTTCAACGTAACTTGTGTCGTTTTTCGATACATTCAATTAAATTTACAATAATGTAAATTTGTTAGATAAAATGATATTGTAACTTGCATCACTTTTCCAAAGAGTGAATTTTTTTATTTCAAAAGAATTTTTATAACAAAATTTTATAACAGACTTCTAGATCTTTTTTGATTGAACAACTTCTTTAAAATATTTTTCTTCCTTTGTATGATTAAATTTTTTATTTTCAATGCTATTTTTTGTGATTAGA
This sequence comes from Andricus quercusramuli, assembly GCA_932178445.1. Classification (NCBI taxonomy): domain Eukaryota; kingdom Metazoa; phylum Arthropoda; class Insecta; order Hymenoptera; family Cynipidae; genus Andricus; species Andricus quercusramuli. The sequence goes on along the minus strand of CAKNXH010000033.1, from coordinate 1,083,266 downwards.
GCAAAAACTGCACAACCTGTCAAAAAATCATGTAAAACAAATTCGCAGCTCAGTTCTGTATAAGCAACTTTTTACGAATAATTTTCTTCATAGCTTTTGTCTCTTGTCTAAAAATACAATTCTTTTATTTTCATGTTCATTTTTCACGATTGAAACGGAAACTACAAGCCCTATCGAAAAATAATTGCTAACGAATTTGTATATCATTTTCTGATGCACAAGTTTGGTCAATCCATAGTTTTTCCTACGTACCTTGCGTCGTTGTTCCAAAAATTTAATTTTTTCCTTGCTAATGTTACTTTTCACGACTAAAACAAAAACCGCGCATCCCATAAAAAAATGATCAATTACAATTTGTAGCTCTTTTTTGAGTGAACAACTTTTGTCTATTCATTCTTTTGTAGCTGTTTTTGTTTGTCAAAAAATTTTATTTTTTTTACATTCACTGTGATGTTTTCTACAAATAAACCAGAAATCACGCGCCTTATCAAAAAGTATGTAACAACAAAATAGATCTTTTTTAAGAGCACAATTTTTGTTGATTTATCTTTCCACGTATCTTAATACTTTGAACGAAAAATTGAATTTTTTATTCTTAGAATTCTTCTGTGCGATGGAAATTATTACTTTCGATTTTTCAAAATAATTAAAAAAAGGTGTTATGAGAATTTGGTAGAAGGTTCAAAAAGCAACGTTTTTCTGTTTCCAACTTTTTTCAGATCGTGTATTGTTTGGCATAACATTTTCATTTCCGTTTTTTTTTTAAATTTTCTAAGTGCTATAAATTTAGCATTTTTTTTATTTCTATAAGAGAAGTCATTTTGATAAATTTTTCACGTTGATGAGTACCTTGAATGGCCTCGAATAGAATTTTCAAATCTTGAAATAAATGGTCTCAAAAATTTAGAAAATGCTTAAACTTCTTGAATTTGTATCCAAAATAGATAGTTGAGGAACTCGATTTTTTTTGGTCTTCTAAATTGTGTTTTAAAGGACAATGCAACACGATTAGTCTTTCACTGTGTACAGACAACGACAAAGACAACAACGACGACACAGTACAGACAGACACCATCGTAAAATCTGATTTTTCGGATTCAGGGAATCTCGAAAAGAGAAGATTAAAAGAAATCTGCAATATTCAGTTTTTGCATTAAAACAATACCTTCGCGTTATGATGAGAAAGTAAAATGAGCAAATTCATGAAAAGTTTATTTATAAAGAGAGATGGTAACCAAGCAATTGGTTCAAGAAATGATCTCTCAAGATATAAAAAAGTTTGAATTGTGATTCCTAATTATTGTACAAATTACACCAAATAATTTTTTGTATTGAATAATTTGATTTTGTTATTTTCAGTTTTCATGTAAGTTTCAATCAATATAAGTTTCTATTGTTCATAACAACAATTTGCTCATAAATAATTTTTCATGTGGAAATGTAAATTGGTTTTGACAAGGACGGAGAAGGAACAAGAAAATGTGACAGGCTGGTTTCGGTTAACTTTTCCCTTTTTTCCCTCAATTTTCTTTTTGTGCTACATATTTGCCTATATTGAACCAGAAAGTAGCTAGTGAAAAATCTGATTTCAATTTGTGAGCTGTTGTGTATTTTCATAATAGTGCACATGATGGTTCATAATAAACTTAATTTAATTTCCATTCTTGAAGAATTTCGTGAATAAAGACACGAAGCTAAAGAATCATTCCAATCGGCAGATTTGCATATGCATAACATCAATATTCCTTTTAATTAGGGCATAAATGCTTACCTCCATTTATAGGAAGATATCTATTTTTTTAATATCGCTGAAAGGTTGTTTTGTGATTAGATATTTCTCGAAATGTATGATAGTTTATTAATTTTACTATTTGGACAATTAAATTATATGAATAGATTGGTTCAAATCATACATCGAAGTATGATTTCTCGTCGAAATCCCGTATTTGATACTTTTGCCCTGTGGTCACAAAACACAAGTATCTTCTAAACTTCTATCAACATCGTGCGCCCTTCCTTTGCGGAGCGTCACATTGATATCAACTAAATATTCATACTGAATAGGATAAATAAATCAAACATCAGCGTTAATATTAAAACGACTGATTTTTTTCTCGGCGTATAGCCAAATATAGTTTCCAAACGATTTTGCAAGAGCTTCTATTTTTCTTCAAACAGTGATTATTTCATTTTTACAGAAAGGATACCTTCTTTGACCTTCTTTAGAAAATGAAGGATCCATCCTTTTAATTACATTTTCAATCCATCAGTTTTCGTTTGAACACTCTTGTTTCTCAGAAATGAAACTCACGGGGTGTTTATTGCACCATTAAAGCTCATAAAACACCAAGCTAAATATTTTCGAGGGAAAGAAAATACGCGCTGAGATATTCTATCAAGCTGAAAGAATAAAGTTGTTCGCAGATTGGAAAGTCAGAGTGACTTCGCGGCCCTGGTGTTGACTTTGTGATCAAAGGCCACATCTTGTAGCTGGCCATACACCTAGGCAGAATTACCTAGACCGGTTCTGCATCCCAGAGAGACCAGAGTCAACGTCTCCATGGCGCCTTTTGCGCTTACCCTCCTTATTCACCACGGCCGGCAGCTCAGCCAGATTTATTTATGGCGTGGTGCATGTTCTCCAGACTTCATAGTCGGTAGCACTATAGCTCATTGTTCGCGGTATATACTCGAATTTCAAAAGTATCATTTACTCAAAGTACTCGGATGAGCCCATCTCTTTCACTGCGATTCTTTGATGGGTAAGAAGACTGAAAAAAATTGACAGATGCTGGCGGGAAACTTTTTTGGTAAAAAGGAGAATAAGCTATTTGGAAATGGATGCAAAGTTCAGAAGCTGGAAAGATAAGAGGCTGTAGAAGAAATTTGAGATGTGGTCTATTTCATCACTTTTCAGCTGTAAACAATGTTGTTTGCAAAACAAGTTTTATATGCTTCATTTATAAGTTTAATTTCCCATTTCCTGGACATGTGTGTGAAGCCAAAATGCACTGCGGCTACTGAAATTCAATATTCAAGCGTATATGGAATTTAGTATGCATGTATTTTAAATTTAAGAAGCATGTATATTAAACTCAATGTCAGCATGCTTGTGAGTTTTGATACACATATGTAATAATTTTGGCACAGATGTATGTTAAATTAAAAATACAGATATATTGAAGTTAATAAAACCATGTTTAGCGGTTTTTTTCATACAGGTATATTAATTTAAATAAACGAGTAAAAAAATAAGTATTCATATTCATATTCGGGAAAAGAAAAAACTTTGAACTCAAGCATTAGCAAAACCACCAGAAAAGTGATGAAAATAATCTTTCATTTTTGAATATTATTGTTGAAATATTTTTTAAGTATCCTGATATATACTCTATTACATATGTTTCACAATAAACAGAAAATGAACCTGTATTTCTTTTACTTTGCTCACGATTTTGCTATTTCTTAAGTTAATACTATTTTTATCGCAGCGCAATCCAAAAAAATGAAATTGTTATAAAAAACGGTAGGGACGAAAAACAATTTAAAAAAAGTTTCTCATCAATTAGCTAGCTCAGCTTCTTAAGTGCATTAAAAAAAAAAAAACGCTTGAACTTAGGAAAAACAATTAACAAAGTTTTGATAATTCCTTCCAAGGTTGCCATCAAGTGTTTCAATTTCTTAGGTTTTTAACAATTTTTCAGCAATACAAATTTGCCTTCTTAACTTAACGATTTGAAAATTCCTAGCATTTAAACTTCCAGATGATGAAAATTTTAATTCACTAATTTTTATTACAGATTTTTGATCCTTACATTTTTTAAAGAAATAGCTTCGTCAATTGGAAGAGTTCATATCAAATTAACCTAATCTCCAAATGAAAATCACTCATGAGTAATAAAATGTATGGGAATTATAAAGAAGGAGAATGAGTGTAATGCTTCAGCAGTTCAATTAAAAATCATTGAATTACACATACAATTTCAAAATACAATATTGAATTGCATAGTATCAAAAACATTCATTAGCGAATGTGAATTCCAAAATTGCACGATCCTTCAAAAATCAAGCAATCATTAATAACATTAAACAATATTGAAGCGAATTTAATAGATATCATTATTTTGGATGGATTCTTTCTTTCAATTGAATATGTGATTCCGGGTTAACCAAAACTGTTCTCCTACAATTGACATAATTTTTTTTTTTTCGTTGTTGGGTCAAAAAATGTAAAGAAAATATAAAAGAGAGAGGTTTTTTGTGTTTAGAATTTTCTGAGTATGATGTGCATATAAACGCACATGCAGTCGAAATGCCGACAATATTCTCGATGTCTCAAGAAATATCTATCATTATACATTCATTATTAATTTTAAAATCAATAGCTTTTGATAAAAATCGATCATTTATCAACCCATTCATTTAGATTGATTGAGAAAAAGTGAAACATTGATAGATTCACTTACCCAGAAACATCACGATGTTTTTTTAAACATACGTATAATGTAATTTCACTTGAATGTTTGCTAAAAGCACTTGTCTTCTTCTATATTAGTAATATATCGTGTTTTTTTTTTCATTTTTTGATTGAACATGCACGTGGATGCCGCGGAACGCTGCACAGTGTGACAAAAAAGATATCTCTGGACAAATCAGTCTACAGGCCACAATTTTATTCAAATCCTTATGTTTTTTTCTCTAAATCAATGTTGGAAAAATTCTCCATAGATCGGCCAAGGGCGACTTGAAAATAGTCTTATTCTATTTTTTTATTTAATAAAAAAACTGGAAAAAAATTGTTTTCTTAGAAGAGTACAGGTTTTTAAAAAAACACTTGTATTCAATCAAAAATACCTGGAATCGATGAAGCAACTATCCGGAAAAGTTGTCTGAGAGCCTAGAAATTGTTGAAAAATTGATTGAATTGGTTATAAACAAATATGTGAGTGAAAATGGATTCATGGGGATTGGCAGTGATTTGTGAATTGACTTGCAC
>CAKNXH010000033.1:964577-1078260 GCA_932178445.1 Andricus quercusramuli | reverse complement strand
AAAATGGATTCATGGGGATTGGCAGTGATTTGTGAATTGACTTGCACTATATTTGAACAATTCGTAGACAAAAACAGTTTTTTTTATTGAATTCCTAGAAATATAATGAATAAGTCGCTGTTTCATAAACAAATTCTATAAACAATTGTCCATAGCAGGTAGCTGTCTTGAAATAAATCAAGTTTCCTCTATTGAATCGGACAAAAATTATACGAAAATGTCACGACATTATCCCTTTCATTCATTTAATCACTACTGATGATTGTTTAAACAAATTTGATTAGCAAGTGCACTGTCGGGCTATTTTCAGGGGTAAAAATTTGATTTTCTCAACGTAATGAAGTGTAAGTAACTAATTCTGAAACTTTTAGGGAGCTTTCATGACAACCAACAATTTTGATTGTTAGAACAATTGTTTAAACAAATTTTTATCACCTTTTGCATTTTTCGAGAAGAAAAGTGCGTTCATTCAGAGTATAAGCTGCATTTTATTCAGTAATTGCTTTACGCTATCGGCCGATAACCATTGGCAATTTTTTGAACAAAATTGATCAACAAATGCATTTTTCTGATAACTAATTTTCAACCTTCTTTAGAAACCTCGATAACGATTCACTATTGTTAGTGAAAATAATGAATTCATAAATGTCAAAATTGATGACAATAACTATTGTCATTGTTATTTCTAATTTGATAGATAAATTTTGGTTTTTTCATACATTTATGAGCGAAAAATTCCGTCTTTTTTGGGGATATTTGAAATTAACGTAACCGTCAACAGTTTGTTACGTTCAGAAATAAAAACAATTTTCTACATTTAGTAGTAGCCGAAAAATGCATTTGTTCATTAATTTTGCCTAAAAAATTATCAATTGTTATCTACCGATAGCACATGAAAATTTGCTTAAACAATTGTTGTTGACAATGAAAACTATTTATTTTCATATGAGCTTCCTAAAAGTTTAGAAAGTAGTTATTTTCACTTCCTTGGGTTGATAAAACCACGTTTTCACCTTTAAAAATTGCCAGACAGTGCATTTGTTAATTAGAGTTAATTAGAGATAGAAAAAAACATTTTTAAACGATTTCTGAGCTATTAGAAAACTTGTCTGGACAGTTGATTTATTGTTTCTAGGCATCTTGTATTCAATCAAAATATTTTCAAGAAACCGGTATTCTTCTGAAAAAAGTTGTTTCTTCATTTTTGTTATTGAATAAAAAAATAAGAAACAAACTATTTTCGAAATCGGCCTCCATCGGTCTATCAGAAATTTTATTAGCTTTGATTTAGAAAAAACAAAATTATCATTGGAATAAAATGTGTCATGTAGACTGATTTGTACAGCCCACAAATATTGATCGATCTGAAAAAAAAATTGGAAAAAAAGCTGATAAGATTTCTAAAGAAAGTTTTCAAGCCTGATTATTGTTGAAATCGCCTGAGATTCATGGGGAAACATTAGTTAAAGATGCTCCAATGTTATATGATGATCAAAAAAATGGTTATAAACAAACTATTTGCTGATAGAATGTTTTCTACGATTTTCCTTGATTTTACATTTTTTTAACTTATTTCGGAAGAACTTTGGATAAAAACAATATAAAGATAAATTTCTTCTTGAAGTTATTCTTGTTGATATAATAAACAAATTTAATATACAAATGCATTAATTAGGCATTTTTCGAGAAAAAATTTCATTTTTTCATGTAATTTTCTCAAAATTAGGAACTTCATGATGATTTCAGGGAAAAACATCATTTATTGAATCATTCAATGATTTTTTAAACAAATTTAATAAACCAATGCACTATTCGGGCGTTTGTTAGCAGAAAAATTAATTTTTTCCCATGTGAGTTTTTTCAGTTGGGAACTTAATGAAATTTTCAGCAAAATTCATAATTTGTTGATGAATTTGATGATTTTGTAAAAGAAATTTAATGAACGAATGCATTAATTAGGCATTTGTCAGCAGAAAAATTCGTTTTCTTTCATGACAGTCTCTTCAACTTTATAAACACATTAAGTATTCGGGCATCTGTCAGTGGAAAATTTTTTTTTTCTTTCATCTCAGTCCTTTCAGCTTAAGCTGCTCATTACTTACATTTTTTGATAATTCTGCAGATTCAGGGTCGAGTAAAATGACATTTTTCTTCCACTTTTGTCTATGATTCGCATGTCTATGATTATAATGTAAAAATAAATTTGAAAAACGTAACATTATAAAAAATCCTATAAAACACTCTTACAACAAACAATTTGTTTAAAAGCAATTTTTTTCTTCATTATGTAATATTAAAACATTTTCAACTAGTGTTTCTGTATGAAATTGAGGCGAATTTAACAATTATCCTGTTATTGACGAGCACCAGGAACCTCAAATAGAACAAATGTCCATTTTTTTCGTCATATTTGTTTATTTAGAAAAGATATGGAAGCCTAATTTAAAAATCAGACTTCTCAACTCGCTCAGAAATCTTTTCAGCTTCGCTGAAAATTTGTTTTTGTCTGAATCGGTCAATATTTGTGGGTTTTACGTTGTTTTGAACCAAAAAAGTCATTTTTTCCCCACTGTGGGCCGGTATTTCCCGGAATATAACATTAACTTAGAAACTCTTGCTGATTTATTTTTTTAATTTAGTAAACACTTATTATCATCCTCTACAAAATGGTCAGTTTTTTTTCATTTCTGTTCCTATTTACTTTAAGTTAACATAAGAACACCCAAAACGTGATCACCGTACGGCGTCCCAACCTCACTTTGCACAAAGATAAACTGATTCTCTCCTTTTTTTTAGACAGTAACCTGAAAACCGCTTAACGCATCAAGTTTATAAACTTCACGCGAACATAAATTTAATGTATGCACATTTCTCAAGTCAACTAAATAATATTGCAAAAGCCATGAGTATGTCCCTCAATTTTTGCCATTACAGACGTCATTACCGTACGTCTTTTCTTCTAGTAAAATATTGTAGTTACAGTTGAGTAATAAATACAGAAATATAAGGCGTATCGTTTAATACAAGATTTTATAAAATTGAGCTCAAAATAATGAATCTCTTTTTTGTGAATCCGATACTAAAACTGAAAATTGCATCTTGAAAAGAAAAACGTCATTCCCGTACGTGCGTCAAAATCCATTTTCGGGGTAAAAAAAAATTATAAAATCCATTCCGTTACTTGCTTGGCGGTGTTTTCTTCCATGAGTAGGTAACTTTTTATCATCAAATTTTTTTTTTTATAAACATTAAAAAAAGTTAAACTTCAACATTTTCCTCGCATTATTACCGTACGTTATAACAGAACAGCGTAGGACTGATTATAAGCGCGTGCGCATGGATTCAATATTATTTATTATTTTCATAACTGCCCCTTTTGGATTAAAATTTTTTACATGTGATAAGAACAATTTCCGTTATAAGATATTAAATTCCTAATAATAATATGATTGTCACTGTAGGTGGTAAAATTTGCCTACAATTTTACAATTACCCATACACGAATTCAAGAGTCATATGTTCGTATCTTAAATTTCATAGGTGCTAGTTGAAAATGCATATTCATTGTATATACATTACAATTCCATACAATAAGTATCTTAAACTTCATATGTCCTTGCATATTAAAATTGCCAACATTCCTGGCAGTGTACCAAATCCTAAAAAAAGAAGTGTGTCTTTGTTTCGGATTTTTTTTAAGTAGCTGGAAATACTTTTTTTTTGCATCGACACAAAATGAGATACAACAATGTTGACATGGTGAGCTTACCCAATGTGGTAAGTAAATATTGCCACTTGAAGATAATTTTTGACACAGGTAAAGATTGCTCTGAAATCGGGTTGAAGATTATACTTGGTTTCTCTTCAAACGTTTTGGTATTCTTCAACAGCCATGAAAGCCTATTTTACCTTGTTGAAAAAGTTTGGTAAAAATTCACAGTTGCTTTTTCACCAAATGGAAACCTTTTGGTCCATTTCTTCATGAATGAAAGAAAAATTGCTTCATTTCGGCCACCCAATGAAGAGACATAAATATTTCTTCATATTACATTGATCTATCAAGTTTCATTGAACTCGGATGAAAATCACTATCAGTTATGTATCAATATTTCTATTCCAAATAAAAACCCGTTTGAATAATGATATGTGACTCAGTAATGATTATTCACGGATGCGCATTAAATCATTTTTTTTCCAGTCATAACTTTTTCTTTCCAAAGGAAGAAACGCTCCCAGCTTCCGGCAGAACAGGATCATTCCTCGTACGGTTGTGGTCAGACAATTTTATCGGTTGTCGCTTTGCAACCTCCGGGAAACGCGTCACCATGGCGTTTGTAATTCGCAGAAACATAAACGTGATATTACGAGTACGAATATTCTGATGGTGCCTGCGGTTTATGCATTATTCAGATTCAGAGACTCTGAGATACAGAAAACCGCGAGTTGCCCGCGGTCGCCTTGTGTCGTGCCGTTTCCAGTCTGAAAGTGCAAGAACATAAGTACATAATATGCGTGCACCAACGCGCGTAAACGCTCTCCAAGACCATGAAGGGTGGTCACGCACGTTTGAACCAACAGCTTTATGCACGAGACTGATCGAAATTTATTGAAATCGAATGCATTTGCCTCAAGAAAAACGATTTTTTTTAAAGAAGAGATACCTGAGAGTCAAGGTCGACTACGGAGAAGATCCTCGAGACGAGGTCGTGCGATAGAGAAAATCGTGCAAAGTGAAACCTCACCAGAGGATAAATTCACCTTCTATAATCTATAGGGGCCGTGCATAAATTTCATAAATTGTTCTGGAAGGGATGGGGGGTGGTTTAACGATTTTGTGCGCTCTCTCACATGCCCCGGCGGGCGGGGAATTTGGCCCAATTTTTCCAAATGATTTTATATAGAAATTCATGTGGATTTCTATATGGGTTTCTATATAGGCCTCCACCTAAAGGTTCTTCAGTTATGTAGATAATTATGCGTAACATAGGGGGAGGGAGTCAAAACTTATGCACCATAAAGTAAATTATGCACGGCGCTTTACCATTCCAATTTTTTTATTTTTCTTGAACACTAATATTGAATGAACATAATCCTAATCTTCTGCAATTTCGAAATATCACAGCATAAAATTCTCTCAAAACAACAGGCAATTTCAACTCTGAAAGACGAATTAAAACAAAAATTAATCATTGAACTAAAAAGTTCACTGTTTCAGAAAACATTTGACTTTTGGATCTGGAATGGTGAATTCTAAACATAGAAGTTAATTTTCAATCAAAAACGATGAATTTTCAACTAAATGGTTGAATTTTCAATTAAAAAAAAAAAAAAAAACATTAACCAAAAATAGTATAATTTTCAAGCAAATAATTAAACCTTTTGGCTGAAAAGATTAGTTTTTGATAAACGGATACATTTTTCACAAAAAAAGCTAAATTAGACAAAATAGTAGAGTTTTTAACCTTTAATTTTCAACCATGAAAGATGAGTTTTTCAGAAAAAATATAAACTTGCATCCCAGGAATACAAATGTTGAAGCAAGTAGTTTAATTTTTATCTAAACAATATGAATTTCCAGAAAATAAATTAATTTTCGACAGGTTAGCTAATTTTTTAGAATATAGCAGAATCTGCAGCCTACGAGAGTACATTTTTAACCAAAAAGACCAATTTTTTACCAAAGAAGACAAATTTTCAACGAAATATATTGTTTTGTCAAGTAGTTCAATTTTCAACAACGAATATCAATCATCTATCCAATGAGAGCAATTTTGCACTAAATGCATAAATTTCTCACGAAATAGTTGAATTTTCTGCTCATAGAGAATAACTTTGCAACAAAAAATAAAATTATTAAATTATTAGAGGAAGGATTTATTTTTTAACCGGCAAAAAACAAATTCACAATCAAAATATGAATTTTCAACTGGAGTGATGAAATTTTAACACAAAAAATGCATTTTCAGGAAAGTAGTCAAACTTTCGACCATGTACATGCTTTTCTAATGGTGTCAACTTTATAATAAGCTCATTCTGAACAATACGTCATACCCCAAAACAATGATTTTTCTAACAAAGAATTGTTCAATTTTCCAAGAACCATATGAGCGTTTGACCAAGTACTTGAATTTCCAACAAAACATGGATTATCAACAAAAAATATTGATCTTCTACCAAAAGAGACGAATTTTTAACAAAATACATTAATTTTTTAACGAAGTAGTTGAATTTTTGACTAAAAATGATCAATTTCCTACTTAAAATTGAATGGGTAATTTTTCAGTTGAAAAACTAATTTCCTCCCAGAAAAACAAGAATTTTTAACAAATAGTTACGTTTTCAACCAATTTGATGTATTTTAATCTAAAGCGATGAATCTTCAAGTGGAATAGTTGGATATTCAGATTGAGTGTAATTTTTCAACCTGAAATCAAGGAGATTGAACCAAATATTATATTCCAAACCAGAAAAAACGAATTTGCAACAAAGAAGTTGAATTTTCAATCCACAAAGATTAATTTTCAACAATAAATGTAATAGTTGATATTTCAATTGAAAAAACTTTTTGCTTTCCAATCAAAAACAGTTTAATTTTCATCCAGAAAGAATAATTTTCAATAGTAAATATATTAGTTAATATCTTCACCAGAAAAGAATTTTTAATTTAAATTCAGAACAGTTGAGTTGAATAAAAAAGACGAATTTTCAACAAACCAATTAAATTCTGAACCAAGACAGATTAGTTATCAATGGAAACGTTGCATTTTTGACCAAGAATATTCCATTTATACCAAAAAATACGAATTTTAACGAAGTAAATCAATTTTCGAACAAATACATGAACTTTAAATTAAAATAGGTAAGTTTTTTGACCAGAAATGGAACAGTTAAATTTTCAACGACAAAAAAACGAGAAACTTGCCACAAAATAGTTGAATTATTGAGCAATGAAACAAGTTTTTCACTGAAATAATGAATCATCAACTAAAAACATGGATTCTGAAGTATTTTATCATTCGACTGTATATTGGCATTTTTTATCAAATTGTTAAACTTTTGTTTATTACTGATTCTCAGACGTAAAAATATCTCACGTCAGAAATTTTTTTTTGACGTACCCCCCCCCCCCCCCCCGCCCAAAAAAAATTCTCCATGTAAGGCACAGACAAATCTCTTACCTCCCCTTCTTCAGCCTGAAGACTTCAAGTTTAAATGTCATTCAGATTTGGAATATTTTATCTTAAAACTTTTCAAACTAGCAAGACATGAGAAATTATTTAACAGGGTTCTTTTTTTCAGATTTCATCTTTCCTAAGATGGACGACAATCTTGATACATTTTATTTAAAAAACAAGAGCAATTACTGCCCGTGTGGGAAAATTGTCTGGCGCTTGCTCGGCCCAGACCAGACTGTCTAGTTTCCAGTCCTAACGCTGGCCAGATGCTCTGGCTTGATTCTGGCCATAAGTGTAACTTTTCTTTTTCGCTAGCCCCAGGCCAGACCATCTAATCAGGTGATTAGCGCCAGTTCTGGGCCAGACCAGACCATCAAAACAGGACATAGAATTTCTGGTTATTGTTGCACTGATCAGCGGCAGTCTTGGGCCAGAGCAGATCTTCCAGACTATACGATCTACATAAAGTCAGACCTGGGCAAGACTAGCGCCAGGCCTGTGCCAGATCAGATTTTCCAGACGAGACAGCTTAGATAAAGACCTGGCTCAGACCTGACATTAGACTGCCATGAAATCTTTCCACATGGGTAAAAGCACATATGAAAATTAATGAATTATTCTAAAAGTACTTATAAAAATAGTCAAAGTCAGCTCCCTCCATTTTTGTTCCTCAATATCTGACCTACAGAAAAAAAGAGTTCAACTTTTCATTTCTTAATTCAAAAAACAAATCTAAAATCGCCTTGATTCAAGCGATAGAAACAGATTGCCGACGGTAAAATCACATTCTTGGTCTGGTAGTGGAGCCACTGAAAAATCATAGAAATTAAATAATATTCGATTAGTAGGCATTGTTATTAATTTGATAGTGGAAAACTACTATTCTTTTAGTGACAATATATAATTTTGTTAAGACCTGTGCATATTTATTAAAGAGGGTCATATGAATGAAAAGCTTGATACATAGAATAGTTTAATCAAAGAACCTGATTGTGTAACATATTTAATTCTATTGAATCAGTAAGACGGAAATTATCTGTACCTTATAAATAAGTGACGAAATCTCTAAAAATATAGCACATATTTGCAAGACATTGCTTCAAAGAGAAAAAATCATTCTCATTTACGGTTTTAATCTATCTGACCTCACTTTGTTCATCGTTCAAATATTTCATTAATATATCCACTGAGAGAAACAGCAGGAATTTTGATAAAAATACACTGGCATGTTTCTACCCACTTGAAAAAATGGACGTACAAAAGGACGCACCAAAGGACGTACAAAAGGACGTACAGAAGGACGTACCAAAATACGTCCCAAATTGGGATACAAAAGGACGTACATTGGTACGTCCTTTTATACGTCCTTTGGTACGACCTTTTGTACGTTGTTTTTGACGTAATTTCTGACATTAAGAAAAGTGCCTAAAGATTATTATTTTTTGTTTAGTTTAGTGCACTAAAAATATTTCTAATGTATCCAGCTTGTTCACCAGACAAATAGTATAATAGCATAGTTGGTTGTCGCTAAAGAAAACACCAGAATTGATATACGCTGAAAAAAGGTATATTTTCCAATAAAAAAATTAAAGTTATACAGTTATGCCAAAAATTAAGAAACTAACGAAATTCATATGATATTATAATATCATATAAATTTCGTTAGTTTCTTAATTTTTTGTATGACTGTACAACTTCAATTTTTTGATTTCAAAATAAAACTTTTTTTCAACGTATAGAATACATTAGAAACTATGATGCATTAAACTAAAAAAAAATAATAATAATCTTTAGGCACTTTTCTCAATGTAAGAAATTACGTCAAAAACGACGTACAAAAGGACGTACGAAAGTACGTCCTTTTGTGTCCCAATTTGGGACGTATTTTGGTACGTCCTTTTGTACGTCCTTTTGTATGACCTTTTGTACGTACCTTTGTATGTACTTTTGTACGCCCTTTTGTACGTCCTTTTGTACGTCCACTTTTTCAAGTGGGTAACACATGTTGGGTTATTATTAACCGAAATTGCCTTATTCAGATTTCGAAAAACCACTGTTTTAATAAAGAAGTATAATATTATGAAAATTAAAAATTGAACATATAATATTTAACACTGAATATTGCACATTGATTAGCTCAATTAGGTAGTTTATAGAAAAAAAAGTTAACATAAAAAAAGTTATATTTCCTATCAAATAGTTTAATTCTAAAGCAGGTACTTGAATTTTCAATCGAAAGAGCAATTTTCAACTAAAAGAGGAATAGTTCAGTTTTCAGTTTGATAAATAAGTTTTCAAACATGAGCACAGATTTTCTACAAAAAACTCAGACTTTTTATAAAAGATATTGATTTCCATCTGAAATCATGAATTTTTAACAACAAAATTAATTTTTAACCTTGCGATTTATTTTCGAATCAAATAGTTAAATTTTCAGAAGAAAAGAGGAAATCCCAATCCAAAAAGGCGAATTCGTTACAAAAACGTTGAATTTGCAAAAAAAAATGTGTAATTTTCAACAAAATAGTTGAATTTACTATCAGAACAATAGAATTTTTAACCCAAAGAGAACAATTTTCTACAAAACAGTAAAATTATTATGCCGGAAAAAAATATATTTTCCACGAAACAGTTTGAACAGCAACAAGCAAATATAGATTTTCAACAACAAAAAAACTTGATTCGTAATAAACTAATAGAATTTTAAACTAGAAACTATAAGTTTTCAACCTAAAATGGAACACATAAATTTAAGGTTTCATAAATTGATATTCAATAGAAAAAAAAAACAATTCAGATCTTTTTGCTGAAATTTCACCTTTTTTGATTAAAATTTAAACTTTCTGGATAAAAATTATTCAGTGTCGATTGAAAATTCACTCTTTTCAATTCAACTGTTTCAGAGAACATTCTTTCGTTCAGCTCGAGAATTCAACAATTTGGTTGAACATTGGTGTATTTTGCTAGAAATTCTTCAATCCTGGTAGAACATAATTTTTTTTTTAAATTAAAATGTTTTCCTGGAAATTAATATTCTTTAGTGGAGGATTTGAATATTTTGTTGAAAAATAGGTTTTTTTCGCTTAACTTCAAATGCTTATTACTCTAAATTGAAATACTTTTTTGTTGAAATATCGACTATTACATTTTGCGTTAAAAATGCACCCACTTAGGTTTCGAATTCTAAAACTTGGTTAAAAGTTAAACTTTGTTTAAGAGTTAATTTTTTTGTTGAAAATTCGTAATTTTAGTTAATAATTCGTTTTGTTGTTGTTGAAAATCAATTTCTTTACTGAAAATTTAACTATTTTGTTGAGCATTCGACTGGTAAATTAAAAATTACGTTTTTTATGGTAAAAAATTAGTTTTAAAATTCATCTGGTTTTTAGGAAATTCGTCTTTTTCGCTTGCAAATTCAGCGTTTTGGTAGAAAATTCATCCATTCAGTATCAAGTGAACTGTTTTGTAGTATTTTTGCTATACGAGTAATAAATTTCTGTGTTGAAATAGGGTATTTATTGGTTAAAAATTAATTTTTTCTAATTGAAAATTGAACTATTCTGTTCAAAATTCATTTGATTGGCTTGCAATTATCTTTTTGTCGAAAGTTTATATTTTCAAGTTGGAAATTCGACTGTCATGTAGAAAATTTATCTTCTCAGCTTGAATATTCAAGAATTGGATTAAAATTTTCTACTTCCTTTAAAAAAAATTTTTTGTTTGTTTGAAAATTCACCACTTTCTGCAGAAATTTCACGTTTTTGGTTAAAAATGCAACTTTCTGGATAAAAATTAACCCGTTACGGTGGAAAATTAACTATTTAGTTAAAAATTGAACTTTTTTGTTGTGAGTTGTATTTTTGACCTTAAAAGGCAATAATTTGGTAAATAATCTGATTGAGAATTCAACTATTTGGATGAAAATTTTGTATTTTGTTAAAATTGTTTTTTTTCTTCTGGTAGACAATTAATCTGTGTAAAAACTCATTCACTTCCAATTAGACATTGATTCATTCAACTAAAAATTCAACAATTGGAGATCCAACTGGTTGGTTGAAAATTGATCTGCTTTGCAGAAAACTCGTTTTTTTCTCTTGCCAATTTGACTTTTCAAACATATGACATAAATCATTATCTTTATTATTCTGTGAAAGAATATTTCATCAATATGATAAAAATTAAATACATAAAATTATTGTTTTACGTCACGACGTCGTAAACCACGTCTGAAACTTTGACGGATACGGCAGTAAAATCCACGTGGTGCACGAATTCTTATTCTACATCGTCCACTATCCCAATTTTCGGTGTACACTAAACTCCCGATATAAGACCTGTTTCGGTCATGACTTTCCTTTGCCTCAATCCTAAATTTGGAAAATCTAAACGTAAGCAGGCAGGTCCGAATGAATCATTTCTGTTAGATTTAGACGCTTGATGCAACCTGATGCAAATGACGCGTTGCGAGAGCCGCCTCAGGCTGTTTGTCACGCTTGACTGATCACATCCTCTCTTTCGGCCCCGTGGATCCTCTCATCATGAAACTGCGAAAACCATCAGTTCTAGGAATATCATAAACCAAGGTCCTTATATCGGGAGTTGAGTGTAGCTTTAAACTTCTGATCCTAAGTCGTTTTCCACGTAATTTACAACATCGTTTCTGACGCATTGACCCCCAAATGTTTTGCAATACAAAAACGGATTTCTTATCATAGAGAAAGAGGGAATTTTTCTTTGATCCTGGGAATAATTTTGCATATCGAATGACGCAAGAAGTGTGTAAGGCTGGGTTCGAAAGGCTATCTAGGTGAGGTCGGGATCAGAGAACGTCCTGGAGCACTAGGACGTTTTTCTGAAGCGCATACCAGTGCATCTTTCTTGATATCTCTTTCCGTCTTTCTGTCTTTCTTTCCCTCTTACTTATAGTCTTTTGGTTTCTTTGCACGCTCAATTCAGCGACGCTCCTCGAATAGCGAGCGATTCGTTCCACTCGAAGTGAAGCGAGAACGACGAGGATCCGTTTCTACTTACGTTGGTGCCTTCGATCTGCCTCTTTCTCTTCGACCGAGAACGAAGAGCTTCGTTCTTAAGGGTGCGGGTGTCGTATGTTAACTCTGACTCGATTCGGTCCGATTTGTTTCCCCTACTGATACAAGACCTTGACAGGGTAAACTAGATGCTTCAACTGAAATTGGAACAACGACAGCTTTCCCATTAGGAATGATATACCGCTATCCTTGTTACATCCCTCAAGTCTCTTCGTTAGATACAATAATTGCTTTCCTAACCAAACTTTGCCAATTAATTTAACATTCATTTCAAGCAGGTCGAACCTTATCAATTTCTATTATAAATACGTTGCAATTTTAGCTTATCTTCTTACTTCTAGTTATCTTTAATTCAAGGAACTCCCGAGTAAAAAAAGTCTCATTGCAATCCCTTTGGGATTCCGGATAAAGTCCTGCTAAATGATACGAGAAAAATCTAAATTTTAGTACTAAATTTTCTTCATAATTTT
The DNA here is from genome assembly GCA_932178445.1 of Andricus quercusramuli. Taxonomy (NCBI): domain Eukaryota; kingdom Metazoa; phylum Arthropoda; class Insecta; order Hymenoptera; family Cynipidae; genus Andricus; species Andricus quercusramuli. The sequence continues at coordinate 1,065,567 of CAKNXH010000033.1, read as the reverse complement.
TATGTCTTCAAGTAGTGTCAAAAATACTGGAAAAGTTCTACTTTATTTTTTCAAAATTCCGACACGTGCTGGTGGGGTTTTTTTCCAAGAAAACAGTATCGGAAAAGTCCCACTTAATTTTCCTTTCTCAATTTTGAACAGGACTTTTTAGGTCAAAAGTTTTAGAAAAGTCCCACTTAATTTTGCTTTGGAAATCATTAATTATTTATTAATTTCTTGGAGACAAATAATATTGCTGGAGTACGGCTAATGTACCAGAAAAGTTCAAAATGAAATTACTCAATTATTGTACGAATCATTAAGAACTCTTTCAAATGTAAAATGAATTGAGTGGGACTTCCCCAGCTCTTTTGTCCTGAGAAATTCCTGCTCAGTTTTTTTAAATTAAGCATTTTTCCGTAAGTTTTCTCCTAAAAAATTCCTGCCAAAAAAATAAACGGATCTTTCCCGGTGCTTTTGCCCTAAATAGGTCCTAATGAAACGGGAAATATTTTGAACTCTTTTGATACTTTATTCCATTCTGCACACTATACTCTTTCAGAACATGAATCTCATTAGCACTTGTGAACAAAATAAAATGAAATGTTCTTATTACTTCTGTCACAACAGTTATTTAGAACATTCAAAAATCGCAAAAATAAATAAATAAAAGCTTTGATTGTACTTTCATAATTGTTTAATATCACATGGATCTCTGATTATTGTGTTTCATTCTTTGTCGGCACTACGCCTCAGAATTCATATTTACTACCCAATTCCTTTTAGATGTCGAAAAACCCGATGGAAGAAATGTGTGCCTCTGAGGTTAGGAACATAATGGAGAACTTAGGGGATGACAGCTGAAATAATTAAACACGGGGGCGACTAAATACCTCACATGTTGTGCGAATTGATAAATTTATGTATTGAAATGGGGGAAGTTCCAGAAGAATGTATAAAGAAAATGATCGTCTGGACCTGGAAAGGAAAGGGAGATGAAAGTTACTTCAGAGAAAGCACAGAAAAAATTTTGAGGGTTGAAAACAGTTTCTTGTGCTTTCTTGTCCATGAAAAAGCTTTTGATAAGGTGACTGGTTCGATATTAGGCAAGATTTTAGGCAAAAATGCCTTATCTCCGCTCAGCTGTTTATTATATTCATGAATAAATGTCTAAGAATGCCCCCTTTCGATGAAGTAGGCGTGGATCTCGGGACACTAAAGGTGCGTGGGTTAGCGTTCGCAGATGATTTTGTTGCTATATCAGAGTCAATCGAAGGCTTCCAGACAATGATGAGAAAACTGAATAATAGCATAAAGAACATGAGCCTTCAAATTGATATAAATAAAAAAGAGTGACCTTTGAATAAAATAGTAAAACAACAGTATGAAATATTGTATAATAAACAATTACTTCTTTCGCTCAATTATATTCATCCAGGGTTGGAATATTCTGGAACAATGCTACGTGACCAAATGTGGCATAAGAGTCAAGAACACTCTGAACCGTCTGTATATTATTCGCGTTAACGAAGGGAGGAAGGGTTCACTTTTGGTCGATTCATGAATGCTTCAATTTTTGCTGTTAACGAGAAACAATGCGTTGCATGGCGTGAAGGGTTTACCAAAAAGGGGATTAAATAATTGTCGCCTGGTGGCTAGCACAGCTTCATTCAGCTCCTCTATACAGTGGGCCACGTTAAAGCGAAAAATTGTATTGATTTAGACGAAGAGAAAAAGCTTTGATAAGATTTCTAGAATCAAATGGAAACTGATGATTTGACTGCAAGAAGAACTGAAGCTAATGGCTCGGACCATATTGCAGTTGACGAAAATCGTTAGAATCGTTAAGCTAGTAATGACATCATTATATTTCAAGAAACACATTCTGTTTTGTTTATTTTCTGATAATGTATGCTATAATTTCGCACAAACTACTCTAGTCATTTTTGAATTTTATTCAGGGAATTTTTTTAAATAATAATAAATCTCACTTTGTGGTTCAACTGGTTCAGAATGGTAGGTGTTCTTAAATTTTATTATGTTTCATCCGGGGAACCAGTCAGGGCATTTTCGATGAACTGAAGTTGAAGTTATTTCTATTATCTTGTTACAAACTTATTGATTTTGTTCAAAGGTCATCCATTGTGGTTAAAAGTTTAACTTTTGGTTGAAAATTGGTTCTGTGGGTTTAAAAATGTACCCATTTTAGTTTAAATTATATCTTTCTTGGTTAATTTTTACAACTGTTTAGTCAAAAATTAATCCGTTTTTATTGAGGATTCAACTATTTTCTTCAAAATTCATCTTTTTTGGTTACATTGAACTGATTTTAGTTTATAATTAAAAACTTTCTAAGTTGAAACGTCAACTATAACATTTCCTGTTTTCAAAATTCATCTTTTTCGTTGCAAATTCCACTTTAAAAATGTAGCTTTTTCGTGAAAAATATTTTAATTTTTTATTTAAAAATTTATTTTCTAAACTGAAAATTGAACTCATGGTTAAAGATTTAAGTACATAGTTGGAAATCTATTCGTCTATTCAAAAAGTGACTTATCTGATAGCAAATTTGTTCTAATGGATTTAAAATTAATTTTTTTACTGAAAATTCAACTATTTTAAGTTGAAAATCTATCTGTTTTAAGTAGAAATTCAACTATGATTAAAAATTGGATTTTTATAGGAAGATCTCATTTGTTTAAAAAACATCGTTTTGCTTCCAAATTAATTCCTTCAGTTTAAAGTCAAACTATTTTGTTAGAAATTGTTTTTTTTTTGTTTGAATTCTTTTCCGAATGAAAATTTTACGATACTACTTTTGTCTGAAAATTCATGAATTTTATTCAAAATTAGTCTTTTCCCGAAGAAAATCAATTTTTTGAGTTGAAAATGTATACAGGTCGTTAAAAATTAATTCTTTGTTTGTTTGAAGGTTCATCTAATGTGTTGAACATTAATTTCCTCAACTAAAAATTGAACTATTCCATTCTTGTGGAAAAATGGTCTCTCATGATAGAAATCTAACCTTATGAGTTGATATTTGATACGTTTTGTTGAAAAATTAACTATTACATTAAAATTCATTTAATTTATTTGTGAATTTATTTTTTCACTTAAAATTTAACTGTTATATGGCTCATTGAAATTTTATTCCCTTCTTGAATAAACAATTTTTGTGGTTGAGAATTTATCTTTTTGATTTGAAAATTTATGTCTTTTGTTGAGAATTGTCTTTAAATATTCATCACTTCAGTTTGCGATTTATCTCTTTGGCTGAAAATTCATATTTTTCATACAAAAATTGATTCTTAAACGAAAATTGTAGCTATTTCACTTTTGCTTGAAAATTCAGCTTCTCAAGTTAAAAAGTAATTTTTGTTCAATGCGTATTTTTGATATAATTTGTCTGTATTAGTTTATATATACAAAAATGCTGGAAATATCAACTATGAAACTTTTTGTGAGAAGTCATTCTTACATTCTCATCAGTTTATCTATCTGTCTGTAAGTATGTCTGGGTATGTATGTATGTCCGTCTGTGAGCAAGAAAACTTTTGAAAGAATCAATCTATTAGATTGACCTTTGGTATGCTCTCTAATGTTGGAAACTGAAGGTGAAAAAATTGTATTTTTGGCCATTTATAGTACTCGGAAAGTCAAATAATTTATCTCTACGGACTTTTTCGATGAAAAGAAAATTATAAGAGCTAGAGAATTTGCAAAATTAAAAAAAAAGAAAACAAGAATTTAAAGCCAAACAACACATGATATAGAAATAGTCAAGGAATGAAAAACTTTGATTTTTGAAAGCCTCACAAAATTGTCATAACAGATTTTTGAATTTCAGTGGAAAATAGAACATTCAACTTTTTTGACCAATGGTTCTGGTTTTAGCCACCGACATAAATAACGAAAAATAAAGACTTTTATTTTGCGATCAAACTATGCAAGGTACGAAAAAAATATGAAGAAATAAAGAATTATTAACCCAAAAAAGTTCTACACATTCGTTTTCAATCAATTTTCGATAGGACAAATATTTTACGGCATCTGGAAATAAAAATTAGTGAATGATGAAGAACAAATATTTCAAAAATCGTGATAAATAACATTTGTACATTACTTTGCAATATCTGGATAAGGTGTCCCAGACAAAGGTACATAAATTCTGGATAAGGTGTCCCAGACAAAGGTACAGAAATAAATATAATATACATTTTTATGATAGAGTTGAACATGCTTTAGAAAAGTTCACACTTTGTACAAAGAGTGGGAAGCACAAGATACATGATGAGTATGTTCAAAGCCGAAGAAGCTTTAACAAAAGAGAATTCACAATAACTGAATGACAGTCATTGATGCTTCGACCTTCAATTTCAATGGTTGGAAGTCTCTTTTTTCTTAGTTGAAAAGTGATTAAAGTGGAAATGAATTGCTTCTCTTTCTATTATGAAACCAACTCTTTAGGTTCGAAAGTCAAGTGTTTGGTTGAAAATTAATTTTTTTCATATATGCCTTACGTAATTTGTGGCTTAATCCTCATCAAATTCTATTCGATTATTGTCCTCAAAAATCTTTCAACAAAATTGGAAAACTTTCGTTTTGCATTAGCAATATTGATCTCCTGGGTGTCAAGTTGTTTTTGTACCTACAAGTAAAAAATTAAGAACGATTAGAGAATATGAAAAATTGGTCAGCGGGAAATTCAGAAAATTTCAAAATTGGGGTTTTGGAACAAACCTATTATCGCAAAGAATAATTCACCATTTTTCAACTCTGTCTTGTGTATACAGGTGATTTCTATGAGTCTTGAAACATATATTCTTTTCATGTACGAGAAAACGTACTAAAACACTATTGAGATGATTCAGTGTTTTTACCGTACGTAACAAAAAGACCACAATTTTAACACTGTCGAAAGATGACAACGTTTTTTCTCCTTGGAAATATTTCATCGCCAGAGAGTCACATTTGCGGTTGAATATGATGCGAAGATAACGAAACGATAAATTATACGAGTTGCGTCGGCGGTCTCATAACTGTATGTGAATCATTCATATCTCATTCTGAAAATTATTACCACCAGGAGAAAAATGCAGTGAAATCCTGTCAGGCTTTGGGTGGACGGCATGCACTCATCTACGTCGGAATTATTCTCAACGGTCCAAGGATGTTGGCAGTAGTTGAGTTATCAAGAGCAACTCATACGAAGTGGTCTAGCTTCGTACCTGTCTGACTGTCTGGCGATGCGATTCTTTCCGACAAATAAAATTAATTTTCTGCCTTGTTCACGCCTGCAGCATGGGGGGGGGGGAGTAAAGTGGCTGAGTGTATCAACTGGGTGTTGTATCATTTCGGTACCACGTAGTCGTACTGCTTCTCTGTTTCCGCAGTTAGATTAGAGAGAACAGCTCCCCTGTCATCTCTTCATTAGACTTCATGAGCCCATTATGCCGCTATTTTACGTGAACCAAACTCTATACAGCCCATATTTTCTCTCAGAAAAACTCCGAGCCTTTTTTATCATAACTTCAGATAGCTCAGTTGCAGTGTTTTAATTCGCGTGAGAAAATTATTGAATGTAGGCACCGGGCGCCAGCAAAAATAGGGTTTCTTAGCTTACTAAGACATTAATTAAGTCATTTGAATCTACATACTACCTCTCTTCTGACTTACCCTTCCATCACTTTCCATACTTCCCATCCTCTCGGTCACCCTATTGCGCCACCCCTACTCTTCATTCCCTTACTTTCGCTAATAATTTTTGCTTACTCTACCGACTCATGCTTTCTTGCCCCTTACTTCCATTCACTTCCCAGCCATTGACTTCCCTTCCAGGAAAAAAAGTACTACGTACGGACAGAAGTGCTCCGTCTGAAACTACAAGGGTTGATGTCCACGGCTGAAAAACGGACCTGAAATTCATTTGCCCACTATTTTTATTTATGTTAAGAGGTCCTCCTTCTGTATCAAATGGACCCTGCGCCTCTGAGTCCTGACTTCCCCTAACACTTCGCCCCTAACTTCCCCTGATTCACTTCCAATCACCCCAGGCGGAAATATTATATATAGTTTATATATAGTGTGAAATATTATACATGATATTCATTTGTTTTATACATTTTTTATATAAAACAAATGAATATTACATATAATACTTCACATTATATATAAACTATATATAATATTTCCGCCTGGGACCTTTCCAACACTTCTTCCTCACTTCGTCTACTTCTCTTTTTCCTCTTCTCCCCACTTCCCCTTACTCCGGCTACTTCTACTTTCCTTATTTCTTCTACTTTTACTCTCCTGACATTCCCTACTTCCCATCCCCTCACTTCCTATCCAGGGGAAAAAAGTACGACAAACGGGCATCTGACCTCTAAAATAAGGAGCTATGAGGCACTGATACAATTTATCCACTTTCTACTTTTATTTAGATCACTAGTTCACTGTGCTGTATCGAAGGAAATCTGCATTTCGAAGACCATACTGTAGAAAATTTCTTGGGGAATTTTCCATAAACTTTTCGGAAGTTTCCTCAAAGCTTGGTAGAGAAAATTTCCCGAAAATCAGAATTTTCAATACGGACTGCCCTGCCATGTCACGTCTAGCTCTGAAAACACTCTTTGAGGATTCGGGTATTTCTGTTTCAGCGCTCGGTATAACTCGTGAAGTTGCCGCTTCTGATTTTTAAATAAAATAAAAATGATTAAAAAGAATAGAAAATCCGTGGAAAAAAATCTTAGTTAAGTATAAGACAATAAAATGTATAATCACCGGACATAATATATCACTATGAAAACATATACCTAATATTTAATTGTATTCTGAAAAACAAACTGAAATTAATTAAAATATAATAATAATTCAACGACAGTTTTAGGGGAAAATATCTTTCTAATGATAAGATAGAAGTTGTCAGAAGCCTGAAAATATTCTCCAAAAGTACATGGTGTATGAAACCTTTTCATATTCTTATCAGAGAATGTATTAGATTTGTGTAAAATTTGAGCTCCTCCCCCCGTTTTTGTCAAATTTTCACGTCTTGAGACCTTCTAAACCCGAAAAATTGGTTTCAGCGAATGTGTCTGTCTGTGTGTCTGTCTGTATATCTGTCTGTAGATTTTTAGTCTGTTAGCACGATAACCGTTTTTGCTGAAAATTCAAAGAGTTAAAGCATTTAAAAAACTTTTAGGACAACTTTCTTTCAAGATTTGAAAATTATATGTACGGATATTTGCAATAATAAGAAAACAAACAATGTATCATCAAGACTTTCTTCAATCAAGAAAGAATTACCAGAGTTATAAAATTCACAAAATTCAAAATAAAAAACTGCAATGAAAATTGTAAGCCAAACAACGCACGATATGAAAAAAAGTAAATAAAAGAAAAACAATAATATCGGTTGGTGGTAACCAAACCAAACTCCGTTCTTAGACTGTTGTCACGTAGCCGAAACGTCGATCGTATTAAAAATTTTGACACCTGAATAGCAATGTGTTGTTTTTTTATAAGACTGTAAAGACCAAAAAATTTGATCACTTGGATTTAAAAGAAAATCGTTGCTTTTTGAAAATTCTATAGTATTTCTGTAACTTTTTGAATTTTCTTTTGCAAAATCGAAAATCTAGATTTTAAGCAAAATTAGCGCAAGATATGGAGAAAATTCCAGGGACTAGAATTATTGGCCCTTGAAAGATCTACACATCTTCGATTGGCCATTTTTCGAATAAATGAATGATTCACGTTTCAATTGTGAAAAATACTGTGAAGAACGAAAATTTCAATTATTCAACTGAAAGCGAAAATTTTCAACAGTAGAGATATCTCACTCCGTGATAGCAGTATGAGATTGAAAGAACACATTTTTATTGATTATTTTTCTGTTGAATACGTATTTTTTGTTCAAATCATAAAAAATAACAATGAAAATAAACAAATTAATTTTTTTGAAAAACGACACAAGGTGAAATACAATTTTAATTACAAAATTGTTTATTTATAAGACGGGCACTTTTTTAAATCATGAAAACGAGACAATGGATACTAAAAACACATTTGTTTCAATATCAATGCATATTATGAACACACCGAGTCTCATATAATAACAGTTTCGGGAGTTTCCTCGCGCTGGCCTTGTTACTAAATATGTACCATCCAAACGTCAACAGTCAGGCCCGCCGGAACCGTTGCCAATTGAGATGCATAATATTGCGCAATATACTCGACTGAGTATTCGCGCACTGCGACCCTTTAGAGGCCAGCATTGCTAGGAATAACAAAACCAGACCGGCTTCTATGGGGCCTGGAGTGTAATATAAATTTATAGTGATTATATATTTTCCAGGGTAGCTAAGAAACATAATTAGTGAGAGATAAAGAATAATGTGAAATTATTAATGAAAAATGAAAGTTGTACTTTAATTTGCAATATCGTAATAATCAGTCCCAGACACAGGTTTAAATATCAATGTATAATATACATTGGATATAATAGAGTTGAACTTCATGTGGAGAGAAAAGTTGGCTCATTGGAGGAAATCGAGTGCGAAGCACATGATACGTGATGAGAATGTGTTCGTTAAAGCCAGAGAAGCTTTAACAGAGGAGAATTCGAAATCATCAAATGACAGTTGTCGATGCCTTCGACCTTTAATTTTAAAAGGTCTGTGCACAAATGTAGAGGAAGTACAAAGATCGAGCGCGTAGCGCGAGATCCAACAGAAGCACTCCCAAAGCGCGTTTAAACTTGTAGGATTCGCATTAGGTTATTCAAATTATAGAAAATACTTCCATATTTTTTGAGATATTATTGAACTTTTTGTGAAATGCCCGAAAAATTTTTGGTTATCATTCAGTTATATATGTTTTAGAAAATTCCCGTAAACTTTTGTGGTGATTTTTCGAAATTTAGGAAAACTTTTTGAAATATTAGGGGAAATGCATTTACATAATCAAATTGTGGGTTAATATCTAACAAATTGTAGCGAAATTTCCCGAAATTTTTTAGAATATACTGGCAACTTAATGCGTTCATATTTTAGCTAAAGTACTATAATGATGTCTTTAAACATATTTATAAGAAAGAATTTACGGTAAAACAGTGGTACACATGGTGAAAGAAATGCCTATTATTACATCATTCTTCATGATATTTCAAATAAATCGAGGTTATCAATTTCGAAAATTTCCTTCTGAAACCACTGATTGCAAAAATAAACATTTTTTGAATTTCACAATTTCAGATTGCACGATTTATAGCAATATTCTCAACTCTTTGCGACACGTCAAGTAAATACAAGTGTACCTGATAACACAACGTAGCACAGAAGTGAATTTTGATTCTCCAAATCATTGAGTCATTGTTATACTTTGATCAAAAAACTGATTAATGAATATAAATTTCTAAAGAAATATACTTCTCCCCTCCAATTTATCTTATAAATAATGGCACAATTGAGCAGCATGTATGACATAGTGAACTATTTCGCAGATTATTCATTGATGATACTACAATCACGACTTTCTCCGTCAATCATTTTTCTCTAGTTAGAAAAAAATGAAGGTCTTCGATACTCAAGTCTTCGCTGTAGCAGTGCTTATTAATTCTATTGGTAAATATAATAGTTTTTTTCTCTTATTTTCATAAAAAAGTAATCAACATTACATAATTAGGCTTCAGTGGTATGAACAAGGCTCCCTTATTAACAACTTACCTTTGTGTAATTTTGATTATATAATATTTTTATTAAATAACTTCAAAATGTATCTACATAAGAACCCTTGTCCGGATGTTCCAGTTGGCTACGGTCTACAAATTGATGGTTACACCATACTTTCATCTTCAGCAGCAAATCGTTCTGATTTGTACTACTTTCCAGCGCCTGGCCAAGTCATGGTTCAAATTCCTGATAATATTCATCTGGTAGAAAAGGCTGGAACCATCCTTGGATGGTGGGACTATCATACTATTCGTGCAATGTATAATGGGAAGGAACATGTGGTTTTACAAAAGTTAAATGGAGTTCTTCGAACGAACATTGAAATTGAACCAGCTCAGGGTATAGCTATGGGTGTATATTCAGATCTGCCAGCACCACAAGGTTTTCGGCGTCGTTTTGTAAGTCCCCCAAGTCGAGAAACGTTAAAAACATTAATTCTAAAGGCAAGAAGAATATCAAACTAAAACACAATTTCTTTTTTACTTTAAAGTCGGATCAAAATTTTACAAACCAGTGACATCAAATCTCTTTAATGATCAATTATCTGCTTCCAACATTGTTCTCCAATTTCAGATGCAAAATTATATTTTGAAACAAAAAAATATACCATAGAATCAAATAAATACATGAAGAATAAGTGCTTTCATCATTTGACCTTTCAACTCTAGTATAAGTTTTTCTCAGGAATAAAAACATTTCGAAGCATTTTTTAATTGAAAAATATAATATGTCAGTCTGATCCGCAGCTGTGTGAGCAAAAGTCTCTCAGTGATCGTTATGAATCTGAATTTATCTTTAACATTCAATGTTTGCTTTGATTTTCAGTTTGAATCCTTGAATAGTATATTACGAGGAGAATTTTTGAATTTTGCTTTCGGAACCGAATTTGACTAAACGTTTTTTATAAATAGGATGTCTTTCTTATTCAAGTGCAGCCTTATGTACTCAATCTTTTTAAATTTTCTATCCAATGGGGCCTAGGTGAAGTGATTGAGCCTTTTGAGTATAAAATTATCACGTGTGAGAGACAAACATCAAGTTTCGATTTCTACAAATCAAATTAATCAATTTATTTCCCTAGGTCCTGCCAAGGATTGATCTTGGTCTACAAAATTCCCTAAAAGTCAAAATTTAATTCTTGTATTTTTCACGTGATAATTCAATATCTACAAAGCCTAACTACTTCAACTAAGTATTATTTAACAAAAAGTTAGAACATTTTCTAACCAGTTAGAAAGTGTTTTTACTTATGTACTATACGACCCTATCATCTTTCAAAGTCAAGATAAATTGTCTTCTGCACATAAACTGAAATAATCTATTTGCGAGTGATTCCATCAAAATAAGAAAACTAGAAATATTCACACACCTAATTCCTTCTTATTGTTTCAATATAGTTTGAAATGTTACGAAATCGGGGTTTTTTATGGAATTTTTTTTAACGTTATTTTTTCCAAGAAGATATTTTCCACTGTCGAATTATGAAATATTTTGACTGACGGCGCGATAAATTTTATATTAATTTTTATTGGCTCCTTTCTCTCTAATCAATTACTGAAATTTACCTACTTTAAAATATGAAAATTGTTCAAAAAATGTCAATCAAACAAAAACGGTTAAATCATGCAATGTATAATCAAATAAATTTCCCTAGAAAAGCTAAAACAACTGAGTGACGGACACAAAGAATCGTTGAAAGGAATAATCACCTACAGTGCGGAAATGATTATATGTTTCACAATCGCGTTTTTGTTCATTTGTAATTTGTGGAACGATTAGGCGGTTAAAGCACACAACACTTCCTTCAATACATTCGAGATGTAAATATATAATGTTATGATTTTCGCATAATTTATTTCTAAATATAGCTTCATATATATACATATATATATATATCATATGGACATTGAAGATTGGCTTCTCCATGACCATCAACATAAGGCATTTACAAGCTATTGGATTAAAACTGAGAAATTATAATTATTCAAAAACTCAATATATTTCTTCTGATTTCATTCAATCTACTTGTAAGTGCATCATTTTTGTAAGGTGACGTAGATTATTTACAAATTACATAACATGGCATTCTTACTGTTTCAATAGGGCTGAAAATGTCACGTAATCGCTTTCTCTCATCAAAATTTTCTATGTGTTACGTGTTCTACTATCTATCATGAAATATTTTGAGCAATCGAATAAGTTTTTTTCTACTTATCTATAGTGGCTTTCTTCAAATATGAATTAACAGAATTTTGTTACCACATAATCAGTTGAATTTATTGATACTACGAAATCAACATTTCCGATTTCCAAAAAAAGGACAATAGAATGAATTAATAATTTTTCTGTTCCTCGCTTTCAAGAGTTGAATTTTTTTCAAGAATAACGTAGCAAGAATTACATCCATAAACGAAGGCTCAAGAATTTTTAAGTGTTTTAAGGATATCAAATAAACAATATATTTTTATGAAAGTACGCGAGAATGTATATCAATATTCATTATATGCTGTGACAGGTAAACAAAATATAAGTCACAACCTAAGGTAGCATAAAATTCGTGTCACTGTACATTCCCTGAAACTAGTTAATATGTTAAAATATTTGATAGAATATTCGTTTATCACACACCTATCACGAATTTTTACGTCAATCATTTTTTTTAGTTATGAAAATGAGGGGCATTGGTACCCTAGTATTTGTTCTAGCAGTCCTTGTTACTGTTTCTGGTGAATATGAATTATTATAATATATATAATTCCAATTCATTTATTCATTGTAGCTTGAATGCAGCATATATTTATTTTCTATTCAAAATTCTTTTATGCAATAAACCTTTTTCTATTAATGTATGATTGCGTTCACTTCAGCTCAAAGGTGCAAACATCAAGAATGTTTTCCTTGATTTTTTATCTGGGATGTCTTATGACTATTTTTTAGTTAAATATATCTTTGCTGAAGCTGTTCTCGGAAAATATCCATTTTTAATATAAACAGACAAAATATAAAGTTTTTCTTGAAAACGAACGTAGATATGAAAAACCTCAAGAAAAAAATTGTTTCTTGAAGAAATTGCACCAAAAGGACTCACTTAATGACTTTTTATTCCACTTCGCTTTATTTCAAAATTCAATGTTTCGATTTTATTGTAAATTATTTCTTCTCTGTTTTCTCGAATTAATCATTTTGAGTGGCAACCCTAGGAATGTACTTATAATCACACGTTTTTTGAAGACGTAAAACTTTTAATCATAAGCTGTTGCCATTTATTTGATAATAAAATATCTTCAGACAATAGAAATTATGAGCCATTCATAAATTACGTAACGCAATTTTAATCGGATCTCAAAATATGCATCTTGGGTAGACATACAAAAATTTAAAAAGTTGACACTAATTTTGAAAATCCTGTTAAGCTGGTCGATTCTCGTGAAAGTCAGTATGGTTTTTTTGTTTTGAATAGCAGAATATGAATTTGAGGGCAGAGTTCCAAACTTTGAAAATTTGACTGAAATTTTGGAAATGTTGTTTATCTGGTAGATTTTCATGAAAATCAGTATGAGAAGCGTTTTCGGGGATCAAAACACGGATTTGGGGTCAAAATTAAAAAATGTTGCTTACATTTTGAAATTGATATCCATTTGGTAGGTGTACATGCAACTCAGTACAAGGGGGGTTTTCGGGGCACAGAAAACAAATTTGGCGTAAAAATAAAAAAATTCCAAAATTTTACTAAAATTTTGAAAATTTGATAATTGTGGTAATTTCCACAAAAGTTAGTATGAGGGAGGTTTTCGGGATGCAGAGCTCCAATTTGGGGTAGAAATTCAAAATTATTACTCTTTTTAAAATTGCATAATGAGCAAACGAAATTGAAGTTTTGATAAATGAAGGGTAGAAATGCAAAAGGAGTCAAGCGCCAAATTTTCGAAATCGGGTTTATAAGCTCAAAAAATCAGATGAATTCTATTACACATGCCTGCCAAAGGATTTTTTTGGGGAATCATTTTTCAAAATTTGTGTTCTTGTGTTCACAGTCCGAGAAGCTTTTCTAACCACAAAGTAAAAAATCAAATTTTATTTTTCTCGACACTGACTAATTATTTTTAATTACTATTGTGTCCCTTCCGTTCAGCACTGAATAACCTAAAATCAAATTCCTTTTTTTCTTGGAAATATGAAAAATTATTACTGCTATCGTCATTATTTTGAAGTTAAAATATCAGTTTCACACCATTTCGAAGTCATAATTGGATTTCCAAATTTCGCGCAACTGCATGAGTTTTTTCAAACAAACTTTTTGGAAATCAATTCGTTCATTCAATAGCTAGAATTCGAATTTTCAGTTTTTTCTTCAACTGCAAATTGACTCCACAATTAATGTTGAAAGATGTTAAAAGTCGATACGGACCCAAAATCTAACCTCGAAACGTGACCTGTTTCATTCAATTTCTCGAAACCCGATAGCTTTTTGTGAGCAAACTTTCTTTAGTTCGATAGAGCTTGAAAGTATCTCGAAAGTACTTTCTTATTTTTTTCTTAGACGGTCCCGCTGAATTTACAACAGGTTTTTTGTCTCTCCTGAAAAAAGTGAAAAATGGCGCTTGACTTCTTTTGCATTTCTACCCTTCAAATGATGAAAATAAGCATTGTGATCACTTGAAGTTGAGGTAATATCAATTTTATGATGCACATGGATTAACAGGCAACAAATATTTTCTACTGAGAGAGATCTTTATTAAAAACAATAAAGCTCTAAAATTTAACTTATACGAAAGATGATAAACATAAGATAGTCTAAAATTAGGATCATTTTAAATGAAATTCGTTTCCGAGTCATATGAGAAGAAGAAAGGCGTTGATCAATTTTAAATTTATAAAAACGAGCTTTTCAGTACAACGGAGAGAATTAAAATTATATCACACAATTTGGAACATTTATTGATAGTATTATGATTGGAGTTGTACTGGGTGAACAAGATCCTATTATTAAATCACATCATTCTTATAATATTTATATTGAATAAGTACAAACTTTATTTTCAATAAAAACTTTGTCCCAATATTCCAGTTTCCATAATTTTACCCCATGGATATTGATACCGACCTCAGAATATTTTGTCAAATTCCAGAAATGTATCTCAATTTACTTTTTGTTTTCAATGCTTGACATTCATTTCTATTTGAATAATGAATGGAAATATAAAATTAATATATAAATATATATAATATATGTAACAAATAAATATATAAATAAAAATAAATACAATAAATATTCCGAAAGGAATCAGCAAGTCTTAAATATTAGAGAAAATAAGGGCTGTCAATGCAATCACTAACAAACTCTGTACCCTAAATGGGAAAATGAATAAATAAATTCGGGATGAATAGTTAAACATTTTTCATTGGCTTGGCTAGTCGTGCCGAAATTTTGGGACGACTAGTTCATTCCCATTTTCCAACTCCCCCAATTTTTCTGGATGACTAGACACAGCCATATTGTTAACTAAATCTCAATTCTACCATGTATCCATTTGCAAGAAATAAAGTGGTAAACTATTACAGATATTGAAAATTGAAGCTTGAAAAATATATCCTAATGAAGGTGTCTTGTTAGTTTCTCTAAATAAACAATTTCATGTAAATATACACTTTTTTTGAAAATAAAATAGCTAAGTTATGTTTTCCATGTCTTTACCAGATGGTTATCATTTGCTGGCTTCCCTGGAGTGAAAGAAACTAATCATTGCTGAAAAATATTTGTTTCCATTGGCACTCTGCCCCAACGAAGAAAGTAAAACATGTCACATTATTTAACTTTATTTTTTAATTTCAATTCATTCAAATTTCTTTTCTATTCCAATCTTTCTTGCTCAAATGGTTCTTCTTCATTTGAGTGCAAATTTTTACTACCAATTTTAACTTCTAAAAAACTTTAGAACTAGGATAATCTAGTTTTACTACCCTTAGAATGTACCATTTATTCGGTTTAGAATTTTAGAGTTTTCTATCGAAGTTTGAAATAAGCTTTAATGTTGAAAACCTCTAACCAATTCACTGTCAAAGACTCGCTTGAACCACATAGATATGATAAAACATGTTTACAACTATTACTGTAGTTAAAGTAGTAGTAGTCTGTAGGCACGGTAACGTTTGAAAAAATTATGGGATTAGATTGTGCTTTGGCATACTTTTTCAGGGCCTGAAAAAAAAGGTCAAGTTCCTCAACCGGCTTTCAAGGAATTCAGAGAGCTTGGAGAATTACAGAAATTCATACTATTCAACGAATTCAGAAAATTCAGAGAATCCTGGGAAAATATAAATTTCCAAAAATTTAGAGAATTGAATTATTACAGGGAGTTCGGAATATTCCATAAATTCAGGAACTACAAATATTCCAGAAATTTAGGAAATTTAGCAAATACAAACAATTCGGGGAATTAACATTATTCAAGAGAATTCAAGGACTTTGGGTTATTCAGAGAATTTCCGCGATTTTAGAGCATTCAGGGAATTTAAAAAAGGTAGAGCATTCACGGAATCCAGTACATTTACTTTAATAATTCAATTTTTTACTGAAACAAATATCAGAAGTTACAAGATTGAAGGCTTTTTCTTTGTTGACAGTATTTCGAGTCATGAAGAAATGAAAAGAATATTTGCTAAAACGAGAATTAAAGAAGCACTATGAGTAAAACGTCAAATATATTTATGTCAAAAATATTAGTTTTCAATTATTATTTCCATTATAATGTAAAATGGCAAAGATTTTGAAAGTATCTGAAAGATTTTTTGCACTATTTGTTTCGTGAATAGGCTTGATTCTTGTTTGATGAATTGATAGTTTCTATCAGATTGGAATATATGAGTGTATGGAGTGTTTGACAAAACATTTCAATTTGCTTTCGTAAAAAGATGAAGCCGACTGATAAAACCATTTTGGAAATGTGCGTTTGTTTATAAAAATGGATCAATAATTAGTAAACGGCAGCTATTATTAACTTATTGTGAGCGCACATCATTTTTTGTCATATTCCCCTCAATATTGCATTTTACTAACTTTCAGAATGATTATTAAAAACTTTGGTCTGCCTGATTTCCATTTTTCTACGTAGTACAGTTATTTTTCAATGTTAATCTAGAGTTTTTCATACGTATGTAGAATTCCGGGTTGATATTGAAACCGTCTTACTATTCATATTCCGTAATTTTGTAATTTATTTTTAAAAGTCTCTAGAGCTTGTTAGCCCTATAATCAACAGAATACATTGGAATACAAATAATAGTGTGGACCATTATCAACACTTGTAAGAGGAAAATAAACTAATCTTTAACTAGAAACCTTTATTTTCAGCAGAACTATGCCCCGCGGAAGAAGTGAAACTGTTGAATGCACATTCAATATTTCTGAAGTTATCCTAGGACTTTTCTTATGAGAAATTATATGAAAAGCTACGGAAGAATTTGTTTAATAGGTATTTACGAAAATTTCAAGGGTAGCAATCGATCACTCGACCACAATTTAATCTTCGCGAAGTCATTTTTGATCAATTGATTCCGAAAATATCTGAGGTGTATGAAAAATACATAATTTTTCAACCACCTATAGAGGGTGTTTTTGAAAATTTTCGTGGGGAGTATTCTGAATAAATTCAGGATAAAGTTATTTTTAGTGATGCCTATCATAATTTCATTGTCAAACTTATCGTTAAATTTATTAATTTTTAGGAGGATTTACTATTGTAAAAGAAATACATTTTGTAGGATAGTGATAACAACCAAGCTAAACGAACGACAATAAAATTCACTTGATAACACATTTAAGAAAAATCCACTCTCATTATTTCATTATGGTGGTTAAATTCATGGTTAAATGGGGGTGGCTTAAATTTGTCTGAAAACTCGTACAAATACAATAATTAACTGTAAAAATATTAAAATTAATTTGTCCGTAACTAATATTGCTAGGAGCCTCATTAATGGAAATGTTAGAGGGAGGTCATAGTAGGGTGGTATTGACGCTTTCATCGAAATTTTCTTTTTGCATGAAAGAAATCGGGGCTTTTTCCTGATAGAAAGTAGAGAAATAAAAGTGAAGTTTAATTTTTTATTTGTGAAAATAATCGTTCCGAACATCCTTGTGCCTACGCAACTGTCATTCTGTATACCGGACCACTTAAAACTCATTTTGGCTAATGAAAAATGAGGTTTTTCTGTTTAATCTCTTAACACATGAGAAGAAAGCCAGGGGTTTTTTCCTAGTAAAATAGAATAAGAATCGTTTTTTTATTGAAAAAGTTCAATTTATGTTTAACCTTCGACTTTTGAGGCTACATATTCATTTTTACAAAGAATGTTAACGGTCAATAGAATCGAAGTGGAAAAATGTTACAAAACTATATTAGAGAATATTTTTCTCATCGTCATGACGAGATAAACCAATCGCCAAAAAAGCTGGTATGTTCTTCAAAATCACTTCTCGCTTATTTTCAGAAATTAAAATAAAAATCCCAATTTCAAGCCTCAAAGATCCTAAGGAAAGGACGAATTTTATTTTTTCGTGGAATATCAGCACAATTTTTGCCCAAGTTTAACTAATTTCGGAAACTTTTGATTTTTTGTGTAGTTTGAATACAGAAATAATGCCACAAATGTGGATTTGTCTTATGAAGAATGAAGTGAGATTCATTGTAGCTATGTTATTTTTGCTGTTGTATAAACTATATGTTTTTCAACAAGTAATACATTTCCTGGGTAAAAATGTTTTTGATGTTGTCTCACCGCCCTATTTTCTCTCATTTGGTATGGAAATAATTGTGAAAATTGTTGGATAATTAAAAAAAAATGTTGAACTTGTGCCTCTAAGTGTCTCTAAATGCTGAAATGCAGCGTAGAAGCAGTAAGCATCACAAGAAAATTATAATTAGCATCACTGAAAATAATTTTACCCCAATTTTATTTAGAATATTAACCACAAAAATGATAAAACCCACCATTCATATGGAGTGAAAGATTTATAATCTGCTTTTTCTCATTAAGCTTGAATGTTTCCGGCCTTATAAGTGATTGGAAAATAATTTGCAAATGTCAAAATGTGTGCTAGTAAATGAAAACTACCTTTGAAGTTAAAAACAGACCCATTTGATGACATTTTTACAGAGTTCATTGTATATTCTCGGGTAAGAAAAGTCATAAGATGACTTCAAAAATATGGGACAAACATTTAACAGTTTCTTCAATCATTTAAATATAGTTTAAAGTGCGGTTATGTGCCTATAAAGCAACCCTATACAAAGTAGAGTAGTATAGTATAAAAAAATTACTTTTTATAAAGGATAGACTTTATTCTGTTCATTTTTAATTTTAAGATGCAACTCTCATGACCTGCGGGTTTTTAAATAAATTTATAAGACACTAGTAAATCTGTTTACAAGGACAGAACCCTAGTTCACATAAGGTGATTCCACATTTTAAAAAAATCCTGGATTTATTTTCTGACATCTAGGTAAAACATTTATGCACATTTCGCAAAAAGACTGAAGATTACAATTTTTTAGCAAATGTTGTTTAAAGGCTCAAGAGTAAACCTGGAATTTCCTTCGAATCATACAAAAACAATCAAATATCTCAACAATATTTCTGCGAACTAATCCTTACATGAAATGAAATTCAAATTATTTTTAGTGATGCCAATTATTATTTTAAAGTCATATTTAGGCCTTTCACCGAAGTGATTAGTTATTTTTACGAAAAAAAAATAATCAACACACTTTACGGCTATCAAACCCAATGAAGAAGGGAACTGAAGATAATAAAAAATTTGCATAATAAAGTGAACGTGATATATCAAATAGTAAAAATAGCCGGCATATGCGTAAAAGAATTTTCTTTCAAACCTCGCAACAAAAATGATAAACTCTGTATTGCTACAGTAAGAGTTGTAAAAATGTTTTATCATATCAGGGTCGTTCGAACGAGTCTTCAGAACTGAATTTGTTAGGTATTTCCAACTTTTAAACTTATATCAATTTTTGTTCCAAATAAATTCTTATAAATTCTGAACCGGATAAAAAGCACTTTTTCAGGGTAGTAAAAAAGTTTTTTTGAAACTCAGGATTGTTCAAAAGTAAAAGTTTGTAGTAAAAATTTGCACTTTAATTAGTGCGAACCATTTGAGCAAAAAATTTCGAATTTGGGAAGAAAGTGGAATAAATAAAAATGGCAGCTTTAGACTGAAACTTTGTCAATTTTTTCATGTTTTACTTACCTCTTTGGGGCACCCTACAATTGAGAACAAATCTTTTAGAATGATAATTCGTTTATTTTACTTTCAGGCAGCTGGTCAATGTTTCGTATCATCTGGTCCAGACTCAAGAAAATTGTTTTCATTCTTTCATTACTAAAAAAACAATTAATAGAGATAAGTGTTTTAAAATATAGACCTCTGAATTCTCCCCCGTATTCTCTATAATTTAAGATGGTTCATGTAGTGCAATAATCTTAATGTATGACATATGATATATGATAATATCAATATAATAATTAATTAGAGGGTTCAAAATACTATAGACATTGTATTGTGACATTGTATATTTTCACTTGTTTTTTATAACACAGCTCTTATAAGGCTTCAGATGTTAAGCTGCTATATTTTGTAAATCCATTATTAATTTATATGCGATGCTTTGGAATTTATAAGAAAACACCCCAATTTTTTCAACTTTTTCAAGACTATTTGTCAGATTAAAAAAGTATGAAAGTAGTCGAAAAATATGGTTTACTCTTTTAAATTCCAATTTCGTTCCCAGACGCTTAATTAAGAATATTTTACAAGCCGAAGTTCTTCTCATACCATTTGCTATAATTTTTTTGGCATCTGGAAACCATTTCCGGTGATCCTCTTTGATTTGAAAAATTAGTTGCTTCTCTCCTTCAATTCTTGTGAGGGACTAATTGGAAGTATTTGCAAGAGCAAGATGTTCTGCACAACCATTGACGCATTCCAATGATTGTATTGTCTCCCCTCCTACCTGAAAATATGTCAGTGTTTCACATCTTTTGACATGTTTTTTGAAAAATAAAGTATCCAATTTCAGTCTGCGATATAAAAAATCAGATGCAGGGCCAATAAAGGAGTCAAGTGACTTCTTAGCGATGTTATCTTCTCCTTCGTATTTACTGGACCCACTTTGTTTTTGATCTTTGGAGTATTCTTTTAAACAACAAAACATTACACTCTTCGGTTCATTGGAAACTCATTTAGAAAAGAACCAACGAGGAATCATGAATTGGTTCAGATACCACAAATGTCGAAGAATTGCACTAAGAACTGCTTTAGAAATTTTTTTAGATGCAGAAGTTTTGCTCTATACCTCATGAGAGGTATGTTATGAAAAAACAATCGAAACTATAACATGTAACAATATGAAACTTATTGTTTCTCACATGTTTTCGATTATTTAATTTCACTCAAACATATCAACATTCAGATCAAGAACGATCCAATTTTGCTGGTCTAAAATTTATTTTCTAAACGAGTTCATTAATATCTGTCAAGTGGTAGCTGTTAAACTTTTTACTAAAAGTCGTAATTTAGTCGTGAACAAAATAGTATTTCTGGAACAATGAATGGTTTAGAATAATTCAAATTTCTGAGTGGGAGGAAAATTCAAATTTTCCCATATTGGGCTATAAATCTCTATGACTCGGGAAATTTCTTTCTTTCTTTATAAAAGTGTTTCTGTAGATTTATCTAGTTCTGAAACCCACTTCTATAAGACCTACAGTTTCCCAGAACCAAACATAAAGTGAATGAATTTTCAGTTGCCAATTTTATTTTCGACTAAAAGAAAAGAATCTTCAATAAAATAATTTAATTTTCAACCAAAGAGATAAATATTCAACTAAAGTTATAAATCACCAGATAACAAAAATCCAACTTTAACTTTACATTTAAAATTCTACTATGTAGTTAGATTTTCAACCAAGGAAATTAATTTTGAACTAAGAATATTAACTTTCCACTAAAAAAGACAAATTTTCAACGAAGAAGATAATTGTTCAATTAAAAATTCAATAGTATGATTTCAAATTGAAAAAAAAAATATTTTCAGAAAAAAAGCAAACGAATATTTAACAAATTTTCAATTTTGAACTGAAGAAATGAATTTTTAGCCAAAATGACGAATCTCCGGAGAAAAAAAGGGTTTATAACAAAGTATTTAAAATTTTGACAAAGTGTCTGAATCTTAAACAAAAAAAGTAAAATGCACAACAAAAAATGTATGTAACATATATAATGCATATAATCAAATGAACAAATAAATTAATACAATGAACAATACATAGGTTATATTAAAACCAAGAAAGATTTGTATTTTAAATCAAGAACAACTGAATTATAAAAGAGGTGAATTGTTCACAAAACGGTTGAATTTGCAACCAGAACAGATTATTTTCAACCGAACAGTTGCATGTTGAACCAAGCGAAATTCTTTCAAAAGAGATGAATTTTTTGAGCAAACAGTCGGATTTTCAACAAGTGCTAGTACATGTATTTATCGAAACCTATTGATTTTTCGTTGAAACAAAATTCAGGAAATTTTTTCAACAGCTCTTTAGAATAGGATCATTCTAATATGCAATTTCTTGAATAAGAAAGATCTAATTTCGGGATTAGATTGATCAACGCATTTACTATGATCACTTTCAAAATAATTATTATTATCAAAGAAAATAGCAATAGATGATAATGGTGCAGATTTACAGACCGAATACGACTGTATTGCTAAATTTCAGGAAAAAAATTATTTGGTGTGTTTTCTATAAAATATTTGAACTTTTCTAGAACTTTTTCCAAATTTTTGAAAGTTTAGATTTTGAAGATATTTGATTGGAAGTCAAGGCAGGCCAGAGTCACGTGAAGAAAATATTACTTTTCATATCTTCACCCAGGAGTGTTTTCAAATTAACTATCGTACATAAGAAAATATGAGATATTTTATGTGCAATAAAATAAGCTTTATTGCTCTGTTTTTCTTCAATTTTTTTAGCGAGAAATTAGAAGAAAAACGAAAAGAATGAATTACAGAAATCACAAACAATACCATGCCTAAAAGTAGAGCATTGGTACCCCATGAAGTGTAATGAATGATTTCAGAATACTATTCTGCACGAGATAATTACGCTTTAATCATCAACTTCTATTTTCTAACGCGCATCGCAACAAAACAAGAATTTTGTTGGCTAAATACTTTCCTAAAATCTTGAAAAATTACGAAGACTCTAGATATCTACAAGAATAAAAAAGCAAATTGAATTAAAAAATAGAACTTTAAAACTCAGCAGCTATGATTTTTTTTAACTTTATTCGCACTTTTCATTTAGAACCAGGTAATGATGAATTGAAATCACCAAAAATTGATTTCCTAACAGATTATTATCATTTATAACAACTTTTCCTTCGAACGATGCTAGAAACTTGCGATTTTTCTGCAATTTTTCACTCTTTGTGAAATTTTCATCCAGGTAAGGTAACAATTATTCAGGTTGACGAAAATAATTATTCGAACAATCGATTATTTTTTTTATTAATATTTTCTTCTAATAATGCCAAACATTTGCGATTTTTCTTAAAATGTTTAACCTTTAAACCGCTTTTTACTCAGACAGCTCATACATTCAAATGAACAAAAATAATTGTTCAAAAATTTATGACTTTTTTCGAAATAGAATATTTTCCCACAGTTGCCTATGGTTGAAAATTATTAGTTTAAACGAAAAGGCTTTCTGATTCCATTTAAGGAAAATATATCCACGAAAAATAGCGCGATTTTTGAAAACACTATTCTTTTAGATGTTTATTTATTATTTGTTCATAACTAAAATGCCAAAACAATGTTGAAGTTTCAAAAACATCGCGACTTTCTAGCTTTACTATAAGAGAAGATAATCATGAATAATGATAAATTGTTGAAACAATAATGCTTGCTGAATTGAATCAATAATTAACTAATTTTCAGTATAACTGTATTAAAAAAGAATATTTCGTTCCTGTTTGAATAATTAAGTTTGGTATTTTCCATTGATTAATACTTGACTAAGTAAGAAATGATCGAAAAGTTACAAATTGCAGAAAAAACCGCAGCACGCTAACATTATTATAGGAGAAGATAGTTACGAACATTAGTAATAATTTCCTTAAGCGATCAGGTTTGTTAAATTTCACCAGTTATTACTTCGCTCTTAGTGCGAAGTGGACAAAAAATGGAAAATTAAAAAAAGTAACTTTCTAGCATTCTAATAAGAAAATATTGTTGTGAATAATAATAAATTGTTCAAAAGATTACTTTTGTCAGTTTCAATTTACTGTTGCCCCTTTCTAACTGAAAAATTGAAAGTAAGTTGGAGAATTCAGAATAAATCGAGTGAAAAAATCTATTAACAATAATTAATTATGTGAACAATTTATTAAAACTTCTAGTTATCAGTGGGCAATGATATTCCATATATTAGAAACAATATATAATAAAATACACCGCAACAAAATAATAATTAGCCCTAAAAACTTGTAAAACCCAATTTTACACTAATGGGATTTCGGGGGTCCCTATAAATCAGACATATTCGGGAGAAACTGAAAAAGGAATTTTCGATTCGTATTCTCTAAATAAAATTGAAAAAACTTATCCTTTAAGCGAAGTACGTGTTGAAATTTTTGGGATTTGCCGGACCTCTAAAAATCATTTGTCTTCAACAACAAACAACGCATTTATTTGTTGTGGATTTGAGAAAATTTGAAGGGGGGGGGGGGTTGCACAAAAATTTCAAGACAAAAAATGTAAACCACCCTATTCTAGATGAGAGACATTTGGTGACAAAGTATTCAGAAAAATTTTAATTACGAGTGTTACGCCATGTTGAATTTTGGCATCAAATTCCCACAGTGAGGCGCAATACACTGGAACTTAGATTAAAGCAATTCGGATTCACGCTGTTTCGAGAATTTAAGCCGCGGCGGCGGCGGTTTCATAATGCGCGCAGCGCGGGAGGGGCTGCTCAGCCAAGCGTGACAAACGGTTCGAGGGTCGCATTCTGTCCACGTTAATTGCATCAGGTTACGTCATGCGTCCAAATTCACCAAAAATTATTTCCGCACGTCTGCCTGTTCACGTTCGGATGTTCTGGAAACAGGATCAAGGCCAATGCAAGCCAGGCCCAAAACCATTCTTAATTCCAAGTTCCAGTGTATATTATATCCCATTATGTTGCAGCCATGTCGTCGTTCATTGTTATAAGAGTAAAGTATCTTTTTCGAAATTTTTTTTTACAAATTTGAGCACAAAGTGGTGAATGATAAGTGTCATAACTAATCAGCTGACGGATGACAACGCATACGACCGAATGATTACTGGTACTAAGTAATCAGTGAAACTCACTAATTAAACCAGTGATGCAATTTCACTGAGCAATTCAGTGAAACATCACTGATTGTCAGTGACACACTTCTGGCTGCTTTGACCAATGAGATTTCTCTGGTTCATTTTTCGAGGGTAGATTTCAGACTTTCTACTTGAGCTCTAGGAATCTTATCTGGCGCAAATGGAAACCCTTTATCGGAAAGATTCTAGGTTCGTCCTCATCGTCTTGGACGTCTCCTTCGCCGCAATGACTCGAAGGAAACGAGACCGTGGTAAGCGTTGTAGATAAGCCCATCGAGTATTCATGCGGCTTTAATTACCGGAACAAAGTTTCGGCTCGATTGGAAAAGTTTCGACGATGCCTGCATACTTGATCGGGGATTCTGGAGGGCGAGAAAGGTCGATGGCTCGCCTCTCGCTCTCCAAGCTCTCGTCCCCTTTGATCGAGTTATCTATCATTGCCGATTCATAGTGTTGTCCTTCTCTCCCTATGCCTTCACCAGTCAACGAATTAAAATGCGAGCAAACTTTAAATTGACTTCGAGACGATCATCTCTTCTCATCTCTTCTACACACTTCAATCACAGAGAATTATGAAGTATTTCCGAATTCTGTTACAGTAAGAAAACCGGTTCAAGAAATTTCACATGTCTTTGAGAATTTATTCTATAAGGTACCGAAAAATTCTTAAAATTTATACCCATTTGCAGTTTCTGTGCAGTTTTCGTAATGAGACTTTTATCATCTATTTGATATTAACTATTCCGTATCAGACGCTTTAACCTTGAAGGATTTTTTCTTCGATAAGATCTTATTTCCCCAGTGTGTAAATTTAGAAAAATTATCCATACGATATTTTTCATAACAAATGCATTATTCCAGACTTAGGTATGAATCATGCTCATAATGAGGAATTAAAGAAGCTTCATTTTTATCTAATATAAATATGAAAAAATTTGTACAAACTTTGCAACATTCTTAAAATGCTTGAAGTTTTGAATATTTTTAAATGTTTTTGTGATATTAAAATTTTTCTAAATTCCAGACACGACTGGAACACGGACCTTAAATTGTTAAATGTATCGATTATAATTTACCAAAAAAAAAGAGTATTCTGGAATTCAATGGTACATTTAAAAATGACCTAAATGTCAAGATGTAGGGATTTCGGAATCATTTTTTCATTTCAATATAAATATAGAAAATTTTGGAAATTTCAGTTAATCACAAAAATATTTTTGATTTGGTAAATAAATGGTAAATTTGTAAAATTACGAAAAATGTTTAAAACTGTGAAATTTCAAAAATGCTGAAAAATATAGATTTTTTTCAAGTTTCTCAAATGTACACATTTAAAAAAAATTTAATGTTTTAAAATGTTGGAAATTTGCAAATTTCAGATACGTTTGGAGCAGTCACGATTTGTTCTGATACGGAGGAATTTCGGGAAAATTCATTTTTATTTCAATGGGAATTTAAAAGAGAAATTCGGAATTTCATAGTAAATTTAGAAATTAGAGAAAAATTTAATATGAAGGAACTCAAGCGGGACGGCGGAAAAGAAGGAAGCGATGGCGCGAGAAACAAGTCATCTAGCGCAAGTAAGAAAGAAAATCTCTTGAAGAGAAAGAGAGCTGGGGATGGAGGCTCTCGGAATGTTGTTAGGAGTGCTCACGGGACTGAGAGAGGACGTAAGGGCCACTAAGGATCAGACGGAAGGCATGAGGGAGGACTTGAGAATCAGGGATGAGGGATGGAAAAAGAAGATGGAAGAGTAAAGTAGAAGGATAATAGTGGGAGGTGGTGTTAGTAACGAAAAAAAGGAGCAGAAATAAAGCAGATGAAGAAGAAGATCAGGGCGCGGAAGGAAAAGCCAGAAAAAAGGCTCCAGAAGGTGGAGGCAGGTCGAAAATGTAAGTAGGTGACAGGGGTATGGAAAGAAGGGACGTGTTTGGGAGAGGGTAGAGAATATTATAAAAGAGAAAGCGGGGAAGCGTCGGAATGAGGAGGAGGAGACGTTGGCTTGGGAAAGGATAAGGGAGATGGAGTTGCGAATGGAGAGAAAAGAGAAGGTAGACAGGAAAGATGATATTGTAATGAGAGGATTGAGGCTGAAGAGCAGGGAAAAAGAGGGGGCGTGGAAGCACTGCTATGGAGTATAAGGCGCGTTAGAGGCAAGGTAGGGAAAGTTAGACTGGAGGGGGGAAAGGAGATGGAAGTGGCGGTTGTGGATTTGGGAAGCTGGGAAGGGAAGTTGGGGGTAATGCGAAATAAAAACAGGTAAGAAGATGAGGGGGCTTCTGTCGATAATGATTTGACGCGGAAGGAAAGGAAGGTGTAGAAAATGCTGAACGACAAGGCTAGGTGAGAGAGGAGAGAAGGGAGAGCGGCAAAGGAAGGCTGTCGGAAATTAGAACTGGACGATAAAATGTGGATGTGAGAAGAGGAGAAAGTGGTGCTAGAGAAAGTGTAGGAGAATTTGTTCCGTAGGAAGTAGGAGGGGTGGGGAGGAAGCTGGCTGGAGGAGTGGTGAAGGTATTGCATAATGAGGGTATCGTATAATGTAGCAGGGGCAAAGGAAAAAGATGATAAGTTCTGGAGGTACATCAAGGAATTTGATGTAGTGGGAATGGTAGAGACGTGGGTAGAGAGAAAGGAATGGGATGGAGTAAAGACAAGTCTGTGAAGGGGGCATAGGTGGGGACTCCAGAGGGTGGTCAGAGTGAAGGAGA
Source organism: Andricus quercusramuli (assembly GCA_932178445.1). Classification (NCBI taxonomy): domain Eukaryota; kingdom Metazoa; phylum Arthropoda; class Insecta; order Hymenoptera; family Cynipidae; genus Andricus; species Andricus quercusramuli. The sequence goes on along the minus strand of CAKNXH010000033.1, from coordinate 1,037,712 downwards.
AAGAAAGGGCTAGCGGGAGAATTCTAACGGGGTTAGGGATGGATTAGAAGAAGAAGTTCATGCAGAGGGAGAGGGGAGGGGCATGCAAATGATGTCAGTTAAGATAGGAGGTGTAACGTGTAAGTTTGCGACAGCTTATAATGAGGATGAGATAGAAAGAATTAAAAAAATTATGGAAGAATTACTAGACCATTAAGTGGGTATAAGCGAGAGGATAGGGAGTGAGGATTGGATGGAGTTTTCTAAAGAATCACTGTAGGGCTTGGATGCAAGGAAGTGAGATGATGAAAGTAGAAGAAAGAGGGAGGCAGAGATGAAGGAGTTGAATGACAAGAAGATAGAGAAACAGATAAGGAAGATGGGAAGGTCAAAGGCAGCTGGGTTGGATGGAGTAGGGAACTAAGCGTGGCTGTTTATTACACAAGAGAGACGTCAAAAGTGCCACTATTGTGAAAGAGGAGATAGGTACAGGCAGTTTTTTGTGGATCTCAAACGCGCGTTTTCTCTGGTGGATAGGGGGCGGTTGTTGGAGGAGATGGAGGAGAGGAGAGTGGACAGAGGACTGATTCGGAGGGTAGGAGAGATATATGAAAAGAAGAAAGGTAAGGTTAGAGGAGGGGAGGGGATTTCGGAGGGATTCTGGATGGATAGAGGGTTGAGGCAAGGGTGTCTATTTATCCCAGCGCTTTTTGCGGTTTTAATCTCGGTTATGGAAGGTATCATATGGAGTAAAGGTGTGAGAGTGGAAGGAATGTGAGGAGGTAAGTGGAACACAGGAGAGGTATGTAAGGTGGATACTGGGGTTTGCAAGAAACAAGCCTAATTACATAGTCAGGAGTGAGACGGGCAGAACGAGTTTAGGGATTCTAAAAGGGAGTCAAGCGTGTAAATACAAGGTGAAATTTTTGGAAGAGGGGAAAAGTAAGCTGGTTCGGGAGTGTTGGTGGAAGAAGGAGAACAGAAGAGGGGGTGGAAACATGGATTTCGAAAGGGACAGGTATTTTAGAACGAATGGACTGCAGTTGAATGAAGTGAGAAGCATGCAGGAAAAGGGGAGGAAGGATTATAAGATGGTCAAGAAAAATGGCATGGAGAGTGAGGGAGGGAGAGAGGAAGATAGATAGAGAGAGAGAGGCACCAGGGGTTCAAAGAATAAGAGAGGCAACATTTATCAGGAACTATGAGTGGATTATGCCAAGGGAGAGAGCGCAATATTCGTGTGAGAAAGGAAAAAAAAGGTAGTCAGGAGCTGATAGCAAGGATGAGATGTGAATGCATGCAGGGTTTCAATAGGTTTTGGCTTTCTAGAGAGAAGAGGATGTGTGAAGTGTGCGGAAAGGGAGATGCAAGAGTGCAGCACTGGCTAGAGCCTTACATGGAGGTGTGAAGGAGTGGGATAAGCATGTAGGTATTGTTGCATGAAGGGCGGTGTGGCAAACGAGCAGTAGCATGAGTGAAAGAGGTGTTGGGTAAGATAGAGAACAAACGAAGGAAGGAGGAAGAGGAATGAAGAATGAAAGATTTTAAATAGAAGAGAAAGTCGATATAACTAATCTGTAAATATTCTTAATAGTAGATAAGTATTAGGTATTAGCCATGCAGGCAGAGTTTGGAAAAGTAAGGCAAAGCTAGAAAGTGAGGCCATGCGTACGAGGTGTGACGAAGCGAGAAAGGAAAGGCGATGAGATTGAACGGCATTAGAGATAAGGTATCGATGGATTTCAGTTTTGAGGGTTCGTTTGTAAGAAAATTTGGTAAAAAATGGAATTGTAAGCCAGTCAATTTTTTAGTGTCAGCACGTCGAAAAATAAACCTTCATTTGAATTTAGACAATTTGAATTAATTGATGTAGCTAGAAATGAGCCATCTGTTTTGTCAATTCAGATTTGTTGAATATACAAAATTTGAAAAAAAAACATGGATGGCGTCTAGAACAGTAATTTCAACCTCGAAATCAACATTTTATCGAGATTAATGTTAGTTTCAGTTTCGATGTTTATGAGTTACTTTTTTCATTTTAGGTTCAAAATACAAAATGTCTACCGTGACGGAATTTTCCTTGAGACAACCCGCAATTTTCAGGTCATTCAGGTCTCACATTACGGAAAATTTCATAATGCTATTTAGTAACTTCCAAATATAATAGGTAACTGAATTTATTAGTTTGCGGTAATTATATTCATAGTCCACACTCAGTACGTATGCCAGTTTTCTAACGGATATTAGAATTTGTAAAAAGGATGATTTTAAAATTAAGTACTTCGTGCAAGTATTAAAATATCCGAAGTCTTCGACTGAGTTTTTTAATATTTCCGACTTCCGAACGAAGGTCATAAAGTTCGAACCATCTGTAGCCATATCTCTATAAATTCCCGTCTGTAGCTACGAATTTGACGAAAAGCTTTCGTACAAGTTGAAGCACGTTAGATGCTGAGAGTTTTATCGATCACTTCCATTCGATTTATGGCCACATAAATTGAATTGAGTTTCGTTATGAATTTTTTATATTCATTTCAGCTCATTATTACTTTCTTCCAGAAAAAGGCCTTCGACGTGGATTGAAAATATTAAAATGAATGGAGAAGATCAAATATGCTGGATAAATTCAAAACCCGTAATTAGGTAACTTCTAAACCAATGTTATCAACATTTTTCTAAATTTACGTACAAATTTTTGGTTTAATCTGTGAATCTGATGTTTTATTATCATTCATTTATTTCGATTTCCATATTTATATTGTTTCCGAAATTGCAGTTTCCGAAAAAATGTATATTCCATAGAATTTGAGGTGCAGCAAAATTTTCATAAAAGAAATGAAAATGTTGGACATAAAGATTGTGTACTTTGACGCGACATTGTGGCAAGTGTCTTCATAGAATCGTGCAAGCCAAATAAATTTTTACATTACCTTTTGTGTATTTGTGTTTGCTTTAAGGGGGACAATAATAGCAGTCTAAAGTTACCTTATCTTACGGCATTCTTTCTTGTCTTTGGTACTAAACTCAGCGTCTTCAAGATAATGTAAACATTTTTTTTTTGTAAATTCCGTATACATAATTTCAAAACTGTATGATTATATAACCCGAAAAAAATGTGTACAGATATGGTATATATCTTGACAATTGATGCATTCCCTACAATTGTGAATTATAAATCATTAACCTTAAAATCTTGGGATTTTTCCCCAAATCATACAATGACATATAATGTACGATAACATTAGGTAAAATATTAACACTCATATCAGTCCATTATCTTATAATATTTTATCAAACAGTCACGCTATTTCCAAGCCTACCTAAAGCAATTTATCTTATTCCTATATCTCCTTCTAAGATATAAATTAATTTTACTATGAAATTTCACTAGTTATAAATGAATATCATGATATATCACTCTTGTTTTATACATCACAATTCTTCTGTCCTCCCTGGCATACTCGACTGTTTTACTTAATAACGTCTTCACTATTACATTAGAATATTCATCAGTCTATTATTCACGAATATAGAAAATTCGCCATTCGTAACCCTTGTACACATTTTTTTCATATAATGATAATGTTTCGAATGTCTGCGTTCAAAATAAAAAATTCCAGCTTTTATTTTTTTGATTCACCTTCTTTCTAGCTGTTCATACTTTTTCCTGAAAGAACCTAAATTTACAATCAAGAACAGAAAAGATTGTAGATTCATAAGAATGAGTTCAGACTGATATTTTTCTGTTACATCCTACGAAAGTTTATATTTCTTCTGAAACGGCAAATTTATAAAGTATGTGAATATGGAGATTCAAACAAATTAAATGGAAATGACACCTCGAATTCACAGGAAAAAAAGACAATCTGTATACAAATCCAGAATAATGTTGATTAGGTTGGTCAGCTTTCCTCAAAAATGTATAATTTCAAAAAATTCATATTATTACAATTTATAACATGCATTGGTATTGAAACAGACGTATTCTAATTCGCTTGTTATCATAATAACAAGCGTGAGCATCCTCTGAAAAAAAGCAGTTTTGTTATTATACATTTTATTGCAACTTGTCTCGATTTTCCATCAATTCAATTTGTTTATTTTGAATGTTATTTTTTGCGATTTTAACCAAAAATACGCACCCTAGTCTGAAGTGCTTCCAAAAAAAAGTTGTAGCTAGAGTTTAGTCGAAAAATTGCATACAATAAATTTTTATTGTAGCTTGTGTCGTTTTCCCAAGATGTGAATTATTTTGTGTTGAATGCTACTTTTCAAGGTTAAGACAAAAACTATGTGTCCTATCAAAAAATCATCAAGAACATATTTGTAGCTCTTTTCTGGATGTACAAATTGTGTCTATTTGTTTCTTCCCCATCTTCTGTGGTTTGTCTGAAAATTCAATTTTTCTGTTATTCATGCAGTTTTTTACAAATAAAACAAAAACTACGCGTCCCATCGAAAAGTGATTCCCGAAAAATTTCTAGATTTTTTTAAATACAAAGTATACCTAAAAAAAATTTTCTTAAATAAGCTCAGGTCGATTTTCTCGTATCTTATCTGATCTGATCGAAAAATCGATTTTCTGATTATTTCTTGTGCGGTCATAATTTTAATTTTTGATTTTTCGCAAAAATTCTAAAAGCTGTCATAATAATCTTGTATGTTTGTCAAAATTCAACGCTTTTTATGACATTTTTTCATATCGTGCGTTGTTTGATTTGAAATTTTCATTTTCTTTCGTCCAAGAAAAATATGTGATTAAAAACATTTATTAACTCATTGGATTGTGTCTTAAAATTTAGAAAGACTCATGAGGGAAACAGCAAATTAAGCGAAAAAAATACCTACAGTCGATTATAAAGATAACAACAAGCTTATTTAGAAACTTTTGTCTTTCAAATTTTGTTACCAATGATATGCATACATAGGGGTCCGATAAATTGCAACTTTGTATTAGCAAGAAGATTATTAAAATAGAGCTCAAACACTAAAACTAGAACAAAAGATTCAAATTACATACAGTGAAAGCTACACTTAAAGAAATAAAAGTTACTCATATCTATAGACAGTGGCGGACTGGGTACCTTGAGGCGTCTGCGGGAAGTCGATATGTAGGGGCGCCTTCCTGAAAAGTGAAAAAAAGCTGAAACCATCATTGTTTCTTGTGCCACTTTTATAATGATTTTTTCATTTTCATTAACGAACATATTTTCCACGACACAGCAGTAGTATATACATGCCATAGGAGGGCATCTGATAGGATGGGCGCCGGCGGGGTTTCCTGCATCCCAACCTATAGCCAGTCCATCACCGTCTATACATAATAGAAATTTACATAATATTACATCAAATAGGGTTGGAAATATTATAGTAAATCAAAAATCTAATTTTTATCCGACGTATGATAAAAATGTTGGCAACCATTGGCAACTTCGTACAAAATTGTGAATCGGATTGTGAATCCGCCTCCAGATAAAAATTATCTGAAGTTCGATGATTGTAATTTTCAATTGTATGCAACTTTCTCAACTAAAAATATATATGTGGCTCACTGTGATACATAAAATCACTAGCCCTCAATAATAGAATAACAATTTTTCTCTTCCTTCTAAGAGTGCAGGAAAAAGTGCAAAGTACATGAAGAACGGAAAATTTCGAACACTCGCAGCCGAAGAAATTTTTGAACGGCATTCTATCGATACGATCTATCGATCTACGGTATGATAGAAGGGTGAAAGAGCGTAGCTAACATGGGCCTTCTGGATCCCTGGGTCGAGGCCCCTCCCGGAACGATTTAAAGTTTTGTAATCGTGACAGGAATGACCTACGGCCCGCATAGCTACCAAGAAACAGCCCTCCGTTTGTTATGGTGGTCTGCAGGTGGATGTTTGAACATTGAGTGTCTCACTCAATGTTACCACCCCCTTGAGTTGTGGGTGAAGAGCGATCTTTCTCATGGCACTTCGGCACCTAGGGGTTACGAAGATGTCTTAACGGCCTTTTGGGGACGCCGGACGACCTCCCGAGTAAACACAGTCGTACTCCGGCATGCGGCGCTCTGCAGAGGCGGACCTGTACTTCCCTAGCTTCTCGTGAGATCAATATGGACATGCAAAACAATGAAAATGGAAAAGGAGAAGTAGGAAGAAGGGTGATGGCGGAGGGAGGTGAGGGGTTGGGCCTTGACAAGTCTAACATAACCCTTTCCTCTCTATATGTGTCTCCGACAAGCCAAGTTCAGATGACGGCTGTCTGTAAGTTGACGGTCCCTCTCAACGAGGCTATGGTATTGGGAGAGGTCAATCAGTCTCCCAATAAGAAAAAAAGCATGAACTGTTCCCTGGAAAGGAGAGTAAGGAAGAAAGCGCCGCACGCTGGGAAAGCAGCTGCGGGAGCTGGAACGGTGGCAGCTATTGGGCTGACATACAGCACTGAGGCCCTGGAGAGAGGTTGAGGTTCAGAGGGCACACCACCGGAAGTGGCTCGGCCTGTGGAGAGGCACAAGGCGGCCCAGCAGCCGATGAACAGAGAGTTGTCGGGAGCTGGGCTGACGGTCGCTCAGAGGACCAACCCCCTGATGGTGGTGGTGGCCGACACCAACTACCCGGACTCGTTGCTCACTGCGGAGCAGTTCGAGATCTTTAGGGAGGCTTCCTGAAGGGAACTTGGAAAAGTGTCCCCAGATCAATGGCGAAGATTCGTGACCTCCTTCTGCAGAGGAGGGGTCCTTGTATTTGTGGCAGCCGACCTAGTGGCTAAAGCTTGGCTACTCAAAGCGGTGGTCGAGACAAAGTAGTGCGAAGGTTCATCCCTTAATGTGGGTGCGGTTGAGTTCTCCAGAAGATGGTGAGGGCTACGGCATGGTTCCCAGGCAAACCGGGAGACCCGTATGAGATGCTACGTCGGTTGGAGGGATTCTACCCCTCACTGCAGACAGCGTCCTGGCGAATTTCCAGGCACGAAAAGCCTCAGGAAGGGGACACTAGGAAGGCACTAGGCATCTCCTGGTTGTGTATATTCCTGAGTCCCGCACAAGAGCCCTTGCGGCGCTCAGCAACTGGCCCTTCTATCACATTGGATAGGTCAACTTTAGAGTTACCGGCGAGGGACTGTAGGAGCCTGTTGAGACGCAGCAAGATCGAAAGCAGACCTAAATGACTGCTCCTGGTCTTACCATTACCCAGATTAACTTGCGTCACAGCAAAGACGCCTCTGCAATTTTGCAGAGGGGCATGGCTGCGAGGCATACAGGTATCTCGCTAATCCATGAACCATAGTTAGTTCGAGATACCATTAGGGGAGGAAGGGGGGGGCTGGTTTTTTTGTTGTCACAGGGACCCCAAGACGGCCAAACCAAGGGCGTGTATACTGATGAAGGGAGTTAGCGCGTTCCCGCTGCTTGAACTATGTTCGAGAGACCTGATGGTGATGGCCATGGATCTCGAAGGAATTGGGATGCTAGTTCTGGGATCAGCTTATATTCCTTATGACAGCGATACCAACCCACCAGTGGAGGTACGTACACTGTTGGATTATTGCAAGGTATGGAGTATTCTCCTTCTGCTGGGGTGCGATGCTAATTCCCACCACCCTTTGTGGGACTGGAATACCTAATCACTACTGACTTAGATATTCTTAACACGGGCAGAACCCCGACGTTCCGTAATTCGGTCGATTGTGTTGGACTCTGTTGTACCCGCTGGCCCTAAATGGGTCAGAAATCCAAGAAAAATGAACTGGGATCAGTTTTCCACGGAACTAGGGTGTGCACTTTCAGTGGTTCCCAGGTCAATCCGAGACGTGGACACCCTGGAGGTGGCAGCCAAAACTTTCACGGAAGCCATCAAAGCGACTTATGGAAGTAATTGTCGACCTACAAGAGTCCGAAGGGCTGGGGGACAGACTGTTGGAACAGGAAACTCGAAGAGCTTCACAGGAAAACCAGAGAAAAGTTCAGACGTGCCAGTAGTGACAAAACGAAGGAACTATGGACGTCATTCACAACGATGAGGGACGAATACAGAGGTGCAATACGTAAGGCTAAGCAGGAAAGCTGGAGAAATGTTTGCACAGATTTTGAGATTTTGCGCAGGCTACTTTCTCGAAATCCGGACGCTCTTCTCGGCACTCTGAAATGGCCCGGAGGGAGATACTCAGAGTCGGACTGGGATACCTTGCCCCACCTCATCAGGGCACATTTTCTAAGCTTTTCAAGGCCTAGAGAAAGGGAGACGGCAACTCAGAAGCAAGCAAAGTCACCTGCGGCCCAACTGGGCCTGAAACGGCAGCTGGCCAACGAGATTGTCACCCCCGCCAGGATCAGATAAGCCCTGAAATTTTTCAGTCCTCACCAGTTTCCTGGAACGAATGGCATATATCCAGCCCTCTTACAGAGGGCTGGAGAGATCATCATAGGGCCGCTAGTGAGACTTTTTAGGGCTAGCCTGACGTTGGGATATGTCCCGACAGCATGGAGGGGAACGAAAGTAGTCTTCATTCCGAAGGCAGGTAGGATCGGTTATACTTCACCCATGGATATCCGGCCCATCAGCCTGACTCCTTTCCTACTATAAACACTGGAAAGACTTGTGGAGAGATATATCCGCGATAAGTTCTTGTCAAGCAGACCGCTCCACAAGGAGCAACACGCCTATAAGGCTGGTCACTCGACGGAGACGGCCCTAAGCGAAGCAGTGGACCTAAATGAAGGTCAACTAAAGGAAAAAGGCCTCGCGATTGGAACCTTCATGGACATCAAAGAAGCCTTCAATAACACCTCCTGCAGAGGTGATCAGGGCGGCCATGATTACACATTGTGTGCCTACTGCAGTCGTGAAATGGACGTGCCACATGTTGGCCAACAGGAATCTAACTACGACTAAGCGTGATGTCACTCTAAGTGTAACCATTGACTAGGGATGACCGCAGGGGAGAGTTTTATCGCCCTTGCTGTCGGGCCTAGTAGTGAATAAACTGCTTCATCTACTCTCGAGTCAGGGCCTTCACGTCATAGGCTACGCGGACGAAGAATTCGTTATCGTGCGTGGTCAGCAGAAGGTACAAGTGGGAACTACAAGTACATTCAAACTTGTAGGACAACAACTGGAAATCAAAGAACGAGCTACATATCTAGAAGTAATTATGCATAAAAAGCTGTGATGGAACAAGCACCTGGAAAAGAAATGCAAGAAGCTGGTAGTGACCCTATGGCTGAGTAAGAAAGCCATAGGGAAAAGCTAGGGCTTGAAACCAAAGACATTTATGTGGATCCATACAGCGATCTTGCAACCCAGGTTAATCTATGCGGCGGTGGTCTGGTAGAGCAGGGTCAAGCTTTCCACTGTAAAATCTCGACTGGAAAGAATCAGGGGATTGATTTTGAGAGGCGCCACTGGATCCTCGAAATCGACAACCACGATGGCACTGGGGGCACTAATAGCCTTAGAGCTTCTCCATCTTATCATCATCGCAGTGGATGCGAAAGCCTAGGCGGCCTGGAGGCTAAATTTGGTAAATGACTAAAGAGTCTCGACAGCAGTGAAGCTCCCAGTCGACATCGCGAGAAGGCCGACCCTGAACATGCCCAGGGACAAAATGGTCACTCGCTACCTCTGCGGAAAGAAGTATCGAGTTAGCCTATCAACGAAGGAGGAATGGGTTAACCCAGTGATGGAGGCAACTGGTTTACAGATGGAAACAGGAATGAGGAGAATGCATGAGCCGGCGTATATCGTAGAAGGAATGGCATGGACTTCACAATTGAGATGGGGTCCAACGCCACAGTTCTACAATCTGAGATTATGGCGCTACTCCAGTGTGACTCCAGTGACCGAAACCCGAGTCACTCTGGTATGGATCCCTGGACACAGCGGTATCAGGGGCAATGAGACATCGGATAGGATAGCTAAGCTAGCAGTAGGAAGAAATTTCACTGGACTCTGGTCTCTGGTTGCAGATAGGTTAGAATACTCTCTGGCTTAAAGCTTAACTCCAAACGAGCTAGGGAAATACTCAAGCTCGGGAGGAATGAAATCAAAATCCTAACAGAACTGTTTATAGGACATAGGAACTTAGAATATCACAGACATAAGATAGGGCTTGCAGTAAGTCCCCTCTGTCGTCTGTGTGGGTTGGATAATGAGACATCTACTCACATCCATGCTGTGGGGTCATGTTCAGTCTCACAAGGGGACGCGGGATTACCTAAGCGTCAGGAGCTGTTACCGTCTCAACCCAGAACTAATAATGAATAAATAGAAAAATAGTAGTATTTCCCCGAACCATAATTGATATTTCATTAGTCAAGGCTAATATTAGTCAATCTTCACAATAAACAAGTATTTTTCCAGTATCTGAAAATTAGGAATAAAGATGGTTACACTCTAGATACAGAACACATATGTAAGGAAAGTTTTCAATGTATTATCGAGAAATTTGTTTGAAATTTCATTCACACATATATTTCGCATCCCTTATATATATTGGGTCAATTAAATTGTTTTGCGATAATACGAAAATGTGTTGGAACTGAAGATTTCAATTTTTTAAAATTGTACTTTATGAACAAATGGAATAAAACAATTTTCAAACTTGAAAATAAACCTTAAAATCATACACAATTGACTAGATTGAATATTCTATGGAATTTACAGCATCGAGCTGAAATAAATAACAATTTCTCTATCACTGAATATTAGTTTTCATCAATAGTATTTTTTCTTCCTCAAGAATTTCAATTTTTTCGAATTTTTGAGAAATATAATAATAGTCTTCTTACACATGTTTTGAACCTCGCGATCTAAAGCACACAATTCTGGTAAAACTCAAGGATGAAAAAAAACAGTCATCATATACTAGAGAACTACTGTTAAAAAGTGATGCAGACGATATAATTACTGTTGTTATTTTTATTATTGTGTCAACATTTGCTCAACATTTTTAATAAATATTATATACATAACTGTTCATTCTTTGTTTTCATTTAGATTTCTTATGATAAGATTTCTTAAACAGATAGCCAATGTAATAATAGTGAAATTATTCCAAATTACCAGAGAATACGGATTTCCAACAAAAAAGTAAATTTACAATAAATGATTTGAATTTGCAATTAAACATTCAGATTTTCAGCTGGAAAAATTGATTTTCAACAAAAAAAACGACTTTTCAACTAAAGTTATGAATCTTTAACTAAAACAATGAACTTTTCAGAAATAAGTTCTACTTTCAACTGAAACTTTTAACCTGAAAAGATGAATGGTAAACAAAAAAATATAATAATTAATATTTAGAAAAAACAAATGTTTTAGTTATAAATGAAAAATAGCTGCGCTCAACCAACAGAAACGAATTATCTACAACATGCTTGAATTCTCTACTAAAACAGATTAATTTTTAATTGCAAATTTCAGTTGCATCTTCAAATAGAGATTAATCGATTACTCTTCTTTATTTTTACATGAACTTTGACTTATATGAATAAACAAAGTTTTGCTATGACGAACCCATTTAAAAAATGTATAAATTGCCAAACAAATGCGATGAATCTTGAATTAAATTCTTTATATTTAAATATTTCGAAATAAAGGACTCCGTAGAGTATTGTCCTTAGAATTAGAAAATGTTTAAAATTAGAAGTCAAAATTTTAATTAAAGTCAAAATCCGTGTTAAGGACTTTTAAAATGTTCTCGCTGAATCTCATATTATGCAATATGATATAAAATATAATTCAATGTGCTTGAATAACTTTTGTAAATAAACTTCAGAATAAAAAAAAAGTCTCGATCAGGAAATAAATCTCCTATCATTTTTCAATTTACAAAAATTCCCCACCTAGTAAATACCATTCAAGAAAAAAAATAACAAGCAATAGCACTGTATTTCTATAACGTTTTAATCCCTTCCTGCCAAAAAGTAGTATGGAATTAAAAAAAAGAACTTATAAAAGTATTCAAGCTACAAATTGATTCTGACTTCTCGTGGAGCCTTTTGACGTCACAGCCATTTTTCATCTTTCTTTTCATTAGAATTAGTCCTAAATGAAGTACATAAAAGAATGCAATCAAATTTTCTCAAATAAGCAATAGTATGATGGAAAATATATACTAGATATAAATACGGCTGCGAAGTACTATGAATGTTTTCACTATGGGTGTATTTGTGCTCATTCTATGAGCATTTTGCTTTCTCATAAGTATCAAATGAATTCGCTTCCTCATATAGGCAGGTTTTAGTAGAAATAGAAAAAAACTGGATGCGTTCAAAATTTTCCAAGCTTATGCTTCTGTCTTTCCAAATATTTTATTTTCAGAAAATCAGAGGGCCTAGCAAAATTTCAATCGATGTGTTTTGTTACGATGAACAACTCTTTAACCTACTGTAGTTTTATGTTCCAAATCAAAACCTCATATAAACAGTGAAACTTTTCTTAAAACTTTCTAAGTAGCTATTGATCGATCAATAATGGTCTTCGAAACTTCGTCAAAAGATGAATCCACGCGTTACGAACACGCGAACAATATTGCATTAAATGCACTACTGTTATATTCCCAATTTGAAGAAATCTTCTTATAAAGAGGAAACTAATGTTGTTGAAGATTTTGAAAATGATATTGGTGGGTTATGGTATATCATGATAACTTCTTAATTTTGGCAATTGAAGCGTTTCGAAGACGCAAATAAATATATTACATGCATTATAGTTGTTTTCTCAATATTGAACAAGTTTTCCTTATATCAACAAGACAAACAACATTTGTTCTCATTTTACAAATCGGTATTGATAGATCATCAGAGGTTAAAGATGTTTCGTCAATAGGTCATTAGGCGTGGCTTGAAGACGCAATTAAATATGTCAAATGCAGTACTGTAGTACTCCTAACATGAACAGAGTTTTTCTTATATAAACAGAATAGACCATTTCTTGACATTTCATAAATCGGTACTGGTGTGTCATAAAAGTTTTAACAATAGGTCGATCGATGCGTCTCAGAGCCGTAAACAAATACGCTAGATTTCGTATTGTTGTATTTCGAAAATCAAAAAAGTTTTTTTTTTATGAACAAGGAAAAATTTCCTTTTGAAATTTCTGAACGCAAGGAGAAACTACTTCTGAACGATCGATTCACCTCAAAATTCTATCAGACCTGGATATCAATCGGAGTTTTATTCATCTGAAGTTCCTTCACTTTTCGATATATGGTGAAGAAAAAAAAGTTACACACATACACACACGCACATTAAGAAAAATTTTATTTTCGAGCCCCTGGGGTCGAATGATATCAAAATATGACAAAAAAGTATATTCCAAAATCAGTTCATTACAAGCCTCCCTTTATGAGGAAGCAATAAGAGGAAAAATTTTCGATCAAAGTTTAAGGACAAACCTTTTTTCTTATTAATAGAGAGAAAAATTATTTTCAGTATAAGTGTATTTGGACATTATTTTTTAATTCTCAAATGCTATTCTATTAACTTAAGAAATGTATGAACAAATTGGTATCGTTTTTATGATCCAATATAATAGACTTTTTAAAATAGGAAATGATATCTAAATACACCAATCGTAAGAAATTATTTTTGTCCACGTTATAAAAAAAAAATTATGTTTCGTCCCATGCAATTTGTGTCATTGCTTGGCCCATGGTGTGCAGACATCTTGACAGCTTACCTGTCTGTGATTATTTTTTTTGTGTTTTGCATTTTTTACTACAAAAATTGTATTATTTGTTTATGTATACTCTTTTATAACTGAAACGAATTTATTTATTCGAAAAAATTTCTTTTTACTAATTTTCTGCAATTTTTTCCAGAAGCGTTCAATCTCATATCACACCCAGCTCTGGCAAACCAAAAGTAAGGTTACGTCGAAGGAAAACAATACGAAAATTGTTCCCAAAGTTTTAAAGTAAAATGAATTGAAAAACCCTTTGGCAAATCATTTTCTGTCGCTCTAATCCAAGTTTTGATCTTTCATGCAGTAACTTTTGTCAAGGAATATGAAAGTTAATGTGAGTCACGCTGATGGATACTAAGAAAAATACGTGAGGTTCCGTTTGACTTTTTTTTTATTTGCGAAGAAAGTTCCTGATTTTTACGCTCAAAACCTAGAGGATGAGTAGTGAGATATTTTTTCTTCGATTCAGCGTCCATGTAGAAGCCAAAAAGGTATTCACAGTTGCCGCAAGAAGGTTGTTTATGTATCGATGTAACCTCAAAAATATTTTTGAAGCCAGTCCCATTTGCTTGCATATGTATGTACTGTATATTAGATTAAAATAAAAATATTAATGATGAAAATTGTACTTTTTGAGATTAAGTTTAAGATTTGTAAGCATAAATTTTGCAGTGGTTCCTTACTTATATCCTGCGTAACTCCAACATTTTCCTCAGGCTCGCAATATTATAACTTAATTTTTACTATGGAACTTGTTATGAAAAAAAGTGAAGATAATGACCAAGTTTTACTATAATACAGCCAGCAGTTTTAATGATAAGAACTGTGGACACCAAAGTGCCCTGTCTGTTGAATAACCTATATTTTTAGCATTCTTGATGTGTGAGACAAAGTAAATTTGTTTTCACCTGATATAACAATATGCTAAAATAAGGGATTTGAAGTTTGAAAAGCTTCAAATTTTGTTGTTCATCTGTTCAGATAAGAATCAGGGCTGTGTGTAAATCTGCCCTCCAAATGAAAATAGCAGTAACTGCAGTTTGGATAAATCATCTGTCACTTTTAAGAATCTTCGAAAGGTAATTCCAATAGCCCTAATTCTTGTATTTTTATGGACATCCATACGGCTATTTTTATTTGGAGGGCAGGGTTGCCCTGAAAAATTGAAGAAACTGAAAGAGTGGTTAGACTATTTGTCCGGAAAATTCAGAATCGCTAACCATATTTGCAAAAAATATTTGGCTATGCATCCCTAATTTCAGGATGACGAGACATAACAAAGACCTGAAATTTTATTTCAAAGTTGAATAAAAACGTCAATACATTTCATGTTTGGACATGGCTTTCTGTGATTTTCAAGGTCAAAAATAGATCATTTATTCAAGTCGTCCGGATTCGGACTTGGAGGCTTCAGTTCCGGACATGGACAATTAAGAAATTGAAGGGTGCTTTCCTGTATCCGAAACCCTCAACAATTTTATAGTTACAGTTTGTATCCAGACTCTTAAGAAACACTTCAGACTAGGGTACAACCTAAAAGGTTCCAATCACTGTAAAAAACCTGGTTTAAAATTGAATTTAGATAATGCTTTTATCTCTGTAAATTCTAGAACTATATTTACTGCGAGAATGATCGCGAAATGGATCGCACGTGTTATCGGCCTCAAAGTTCTACACTACATAATTTATATACTTCTGAAACACTTTGTAATTATTTTTGAAATTTTTTTCTGACAGGAACAATTTGAGTCAATCCGAAACCCTACGAAAGAAAATTCCAATCCTTGTCGATACTTCTCAATCTCAATCCATTCATCCATTAGCACCAACTTCAATCCGAACCCATACTGAATCGATTTCAATCCGTCCCTCCAATCCTTTTGAATCCGTGGAACTCCTTAAATTCAGCCAGTAGATCCGACTGAATTTGACACTTGTCCGAATAAATTATTGTGAATCTCAAACGAATCCCAATAAATCACACTCCATTCGGTAATAAATTTTCAATTTCCAATTCAATGCCCAATCCGAATGAATCCAAGACTCATCCCAAGCAAGTTTGAATTATTGCAATGCTCTTAAGTCAAAGCGCTCAATCCAAATGAATCGGAAACCAATCATAACCCAACTTTCAACCCTTTCCAATCCATGCGGCAACATAAACTTGGATCCTAACTCACATCTTAATCCTTTTAAATCCGTAGGCTCAATTCGATAAAACCGGCAGTCTCAAAATGTATCAAATTTCTTCAATATTAATACCTCTCATTATTCATTAATAATCTTTTATATTTTTAAGTATGTGTCACCGTTTTAAAGAAAGTTTATATTCCATTCTTCGTTCTTAAGAATCTTTTCACTGGGTGGATTCGTGGTGGCTGAGGATCACTCCTTGTATAAAATCCTGGAAATGTTGCTAGTTCCGCAAATCTCGCCAGTTTCGAAATCATTCAACATTTTTTTAATAATGCTTAGAATACTTTTGTTGGATTTATTCGGGATGCCCAAAGACCACCCGTGTCTGAATTATCCTGAAAATTTGGTCAGTTTTCGCCTACCTCTGACCGTTTTCAAGATGAATCAAAATTTGAAACAAGTTTTTTAAATTTTTGAAATCCTTTCATAGGGTTAGTGCGAATTTATCGAAAACCATTCTTAAAATTTTCTCAGTTCGTTTTTAATCGTTTTTAATATAATTTACAAATCTTATCATTTTCTGAATTTTGCAAATGTTATTATTGGGTTGAATTGGATTGGCCTAAACCAAACCCCCTGTACGAAATCCTTCAAATTTAATTATTTTTCACGGAGCCCTGACTGTTTCTGAAATAATTCCAAATTTATATATTTTTTTATTGTGATAGGTTGGCGTGGCTGAGGACCAGCAATCTTTAGAAAACCCTGAAAATTTGGTCAGTTTTCACGGATCTCTCACCGTTTTCCTAATAATTCAAAATTTCATTTTTTTAAATTTCGAAAATATGTATACTACACGAGGACTTTCTATTGACTTGATTCGAAATACTTTTAAACCATTCATTTTTTCTGACGTTTTTGAATCTTTAAACTTGCAAAGTAATTTTCTCTTTGTGAATTTCAAACTTTCTGTGACAAGAATCTCTTTTGTCGTACTTCAATCCATTTGAAGTTTAATCCTGGAGAAGCTTTCTAACAAATTTGAAAATAATTTTATATTTTAGAAGAAATAATGAACTTCGACATTTTTTCAGCAATAAAAGTAATATGCATGCCACAGAAAGCTTGTCTAACGTAGTTTTGCTTTATCGAATGTAGAGAATGCAGCAAAGTTGTATTTTAGTTTTGTACAAAAAACGTTCTGAAATTTTTATTTAAGTTGTGGCGATTGAAATATTGAAACCTTATACTTGAATAAATAGTTCAATATTAAATCATTTATATATTTTATAAAGTTTCAAAATTTTAGAATATTTGAGAACAAAAATAAATCTATAAAGATTATATTCAACCTTTGCGAATATCCGATGATAAAAATGAATTCCAAAAAGCGTACACACGTGTGTATAATAATGAATGATAACATTTTTTCTGCGTGCATAAGCTTGCGCTTTGAACAATAAATGTTTGCGTTGAAGCACTTATCATGTACTCCACGTGTTTCATTCCCTACACGATTAAGGCAATAACTAAATTCTAATATGGTAAAAAAATTGTTGAAAGTACATACATTTTACTATCAAAAATTTACGATTTTCTTTTTAAAGATAAAAAGTTACGATATGAACAGAATAAAAGCTCCTGGATTCCAAGGTTTTGCTGGCATACAGACGCAAGCAGTAAAAAGTAACCTGGAAAATTTATTTCTGTTTTGAAATTCCTGCTATTCGCATTTCTGGTATTTTATATTGGGCCGAAGTAAATTAAATACGTCCAAGATGAAGTTCGCAGTCCTTGCTTTGGTGGCAATTTCGCTCTGTGAGTATACATGAAGAAATGAAATCAATTAGGAGAAAATACAAATTTTTTTCTGAGCAAGTAGGCACATAAATTTGCAATTTTACTTCAAACTTTCACATCAATGAAAATACTGATTACCAATGGTGTCCGAAGAATATGTCATACATATGTTACGAAAGAACACCTTGGAATGCAGAAAATTATTTTTGCACTTAACAAAGTTGAGACATCGCCCATCAAAGATTTCATATAAAAAAATCTAATATCTTCTGCAATTTTTGAACGCGCTATATTTCCATAAGAAGAATCAATTCATATGTGTCTATCATTCTGCTACCGATATATTCATATATTTAAACATTTTTCAGGTGTCTCAGAATCTGAAGGATATCGGAAATACCGAGGACCTACTGTAGCGATAATAAAAGAAAAATTTGGTTTGACCATGGCTCAGTTGAAAGCAAAATGTCTCGCCAGAAACAAAGCTTATTGGCTCGATGTGTTAGATGCTATAGAACTTAATGTGGATGCTGGAGAAAAATTAGTATGTGATGTAGTGGAAAGAATTGAAGAATTACCTCATCCTACTCCACGTGACTACGATGTGCTCGTTAGAGATCTTTGTTCGACAAATACTGTTATTGTCAATATAAAAGAATTTATCACGTCCAGAATCCTAAAATGCTTGAAAGACAGTGAATATCCAAGTGAAGCTAAGAGACCAGCAATTCTAAGAAAAGCTCTGTCTAGAACATGTCAAGAAGTTAAGATGCTGTAAGTTCATTCAATAATAGACAGAAAATTCATATTGATAGATTACGTTATAGTAATTCAATTTGTATTCTATATGAATCATGAATATTTTGAATTGAATATTGTTTTTTTTCAGAGCTAAGGAGAGACAGCACGCTTAAGCATGGTGAAATGACTGGCAGCAGTACCAAATGAAAATTTATATGACGACATCTGATGTTTCTGTAATTTAATTAAAACTTTCCCTCATTCCAACCAAACTATGTACAAAATTAAATAAAATGTTATTACTACCAGCAGTAAATTATGTTACAACTTTTTATAGATGAGAAGCGATTCCTGTACGCTTTGGCAGCGTTTCCTGTTTTTTATTCTGAATCCTGTGAAAAGATCTCAAAAAAATAGTTAACAACAATCGGTCATATCTTTTAACATCAAACGGTCTTATGGCCGTGTTTTTCATGCCTGTGGCGCCAACATTAAGTTTCAGTTTTCAAGGTCATAGGTATTTTATGGTGATTTATTTCTGCGCCGTCAAAAATTACGACTGGTGATCAAATTCTAAGAAAGAACATATCAAAATACACTGGAACTTCGAATTAAGCTTGGTTTTGGGCATGGCTTGCAGTGTCCTTCAACATAAATCCAGACAATCCAAACGTTAACCGGCAGGCTGGAGGAACTATTTCTGTTGGATTTGGACGCATCATGCAACCTGAGTAATGCCAAGCTCGGCAAGTTATATTTGCGACTAGTAAAATTGCGGGAACCCTCATTTCCCGAAAATTTAAGTCAACAAAACAATGCGGGAGATTTTTGGTTGGCTTTCGCTGGATTTGAATATCTTCTGCAAACTAAAATGTTGTTAAGAGTTTTCTTCTAGGCCCTTGGACCCTTATCTTTTGATTGCTATTGGTCATTAAAGGTACACGTGCGTTGGTGTATTAAAAAATTGTAATTCTTTGAGCATATACTGTTATTTTTGCATACTTTCTTTTTGCTCATGAAGGTGCCTCACTCAGGCGTATGTTTCCGAATATTTTATTTTCAAAATTCTATTACCAATTACAAGGCTAAAATTATGTGAAAGTTCCAATAGTATAATATATGCGGCACGTGGAAAATATCCGATTCTCACATTCTTATCTATAAGAGTATAATGGAATCGTTCAAATGTTTTATTTTTAGCTTTTGACAAATCTTTATGTTTTCGCATTCGGAGAGTCCGCAAACTATAAAATTTTGTAGAAGTCTCTCTGTTTATGTGTATTTCAGAGACCTAAATGTTGTAGTTGCGCTATCTTTTGAAGGATTTGGCAAATCGAGTCAGCCTTTGAGACACTTTTCTAGGGTCGCAAAATGAAGATCAAGTTCATGACCAACTTAATTTTTAAAAAATTCGAAAATTTCGAGCGTTTTCAAAATTTCAAATCAAATTTTGTTAAGATATTCAGAAATTTGCGTCAAAATGTTTAGCGAATGACAAAAAGATATGCATGTGATAGTCTCAAAATTTTAAAATAAGACGAGAATTAAATTCTACGCTGATTCGGGTTTATTTTTAGTTGCAACAAAAATTGGCAACGAATAATAAGAATGCAGTCATGTTTATGTTACAGTTCTACAGTTAAAGTACTTTTTTTCTTCTGAAAATAAAATTTGATTTCGAGAACTTAAATGCTGCAACAGAAATGATTGCGCTGTTTTTCACTGTATCAATTGTGCCATGTTTGATGAAATATTCTAGCTCGATTTGATAATTAGGAAATATATCTTGGAATTACCTTAATGAAATTTTTAGATCGAAACAAAACTCAAAATGTTTGATGATTTTCAAAATTATGAATTTCTTTCGAGAGTGGTCCATAAGTTATAATTTTGGTATTTAGCAGATATCATCAAATCATCTTTGTAATCACTGATACAGAAAAGGCATTGAATCTAAATTAGGCACTTTCGCGCTGTTTAAAACCATATAATATTAATTAAAATGAATTTTCTATGAATCTTACAGCATCGAGCCAGCATAAATAATTATTTTGTTATTGCATATTACTTGTCATCAATAGTATCTGCTTCTAATTGAGCGAAAAAGTGCGTACTTTTGATTCGATAGCAATTTTTTCCCAGTGAAAGTTTAAAACGTGTAAGAAATTGAAAACGTGAGCATACACATCTTTTAAAAATGCATACAAATTTTCATCAATCTTATCAATCTTATAAAAAGTATTTAAAATTACAAGATATGTAAATAATTGAATATTACAGAGTTTAATGGAATCTCAGCTTAAAATATTTCAATTTAGAGCACTTGAATGCAAAGTTTGGAACTTTTTTTGTACGAAATTGAAAAGCTTTTCGTTTGAGTTTCTTCAATTCTGAAATGCTGGCATATTTTGAAACTAACTTTCCGACGAGGTTTCGCAGTTTTTATTTTTTATTTTTGAAGAATTGCAGTTCGAATTTTTTCATTTTTGACTATTGCAGTTCGAACATTGTTTAATTCACTTGGCTCAGAGTGTAAAATTTTTCGAATTTGGAATCTCCAAATCCAACATATATTCATATTATGCGTAATATAATGCCAGTTGTTCTAATTTATTTCGAAGATGCCAAATATATGTAATGATCATATTCTTAAAACATTTCTTTGAAAACATATTCGCAAATTTTATTCAAAAAGATATACTTAATAGGGTTTTAAATGTTTTCGGTGTGGAATCATTTCCCAAAAACAATAATTCAAGATATGTCAAATAAATAACTGAATTTTATTTATTCCAAAAGGGGTCGATACTTTATTATCCTTATTGACAAAAAAGAGCAGTCTGTGCCATGCAAAAACATCCATAAAAGGCACAGTTCTCGATTAATCTAATTATTTTATAATACTTTTTAGCTTTGTTTTTAATTTACAATAACAATTCCTGACAAAATAATTTATTATGATATGTAGGAAAAACAAATTCAAATAATACTCATTTTAAAAATTGCTCCATACTCTATTTTCCTTTTAACTATAAAGTACTTCAAAATAAGAAGAAAAGAGAATTCTGTGAAGAAAATTCGAGTACAAGAACTTTCAGGTTGAAAATGGTTGAGTCTTATGGCGGTCAAATGAAGAATGTTTGTGTGCTTTCTTCTCGCATCCTTGATTTTTTTTATATTAAAAATGTTGTTCTGCCATTTCTTTTCCTCAAATATCTTGCTTTGACTAGGCATAACTTTTCTCTAGGAGGTTATCCATTTTTGGAACCAGACTTCTTCCATGGCCAATGAATTATTTCTGAAAATATCTTTACTTCGTTTAGAAATTACAAATAAAAAATCATAGAATCAATACATGTAAAATTGGCGATTGATATCAATGATATTTTTCACGATTATCTAACAATCAAATATATAACTTTTATTGAATCGAGAATAATTAGAATTAGAAAAAGAATTTAATACTTAAGCTGAAAAAATTCTTAGAAATCTAAAGGACCAAGAATACAACGATTATATTTGATTGATGGACGTTAAAGTAGAATCAAAAATTTGTCTTATTTTTAGTTCGATTCCTTAAGTTTGTTTCGATTTGACAATATATCATCACAATCGAACAATATTTGAAACTAAAAGTACCTGAGTCATACAATTTTAATTCGCATCAAAGCCATGTTAAAGACTTTCAAAATAATCTCGTTGAATTAAATATTATGCAATATGCTACTGAGTGTAATTCAATGTGATTGAATATCTTTTTTTTTTGCTAACACTGTGAATCAAAAAATAATATCGATCAGAAAATAAATCTCCTGTCATTTTCCGATTAAGGAAAATTCCCTACCCAGAAAATACCGTTCAACAGAATAAAATTAAAAGCGGTGGAACTATGTAAATAACGCAACAGACAGCGCATTCACAGTTTTTCAGCTACTGTCGACGGAAATCCATTAGCTCATATTTGTAATTTTTCGATTAATCATTCTTTAGATTTTTTTTCTCACATCATAATTAAAATAAATCGTTCACCATCAAATAAAATATGATAGTCTTTCCAATATAATTCAACAACTCTTTGATTGAATCCCTTCTCTCAAAAATTATTTGGAAGTCTCTTAAACTCTAGATAAATGTTCATTACTTATCAGAAAGAATCGCTTGGTTCTTAAAATGATTTTCCATATTTGGAATCTATCTAGAATCTTTGTAAAATAATACAAATCTTTAGGAAATCATTGCAATTTTGTCAAATCTTTGCAAACTCTTTGGAAATCTTAGCACGATATTTGAAATATTCAGTAATATTCATGAAACTATTTCAATCTTTGTAAAATATTTTGGATATCATTCAAATCTTCTAAGTCTTTGAAATATTTTTGAAACATTCAGCAATATTTGTGAAATTATTACGACCATTGTCAAATTATTAAGATATTTGCGAAATCTTTAAGAAATGATTGAACTCATTGTGAAATAGTTGGGAAATTATTGAAATCTTTGTGAAATCTTTGTAAAATTTTTTTTAAGTCTTTGTAAAATCTTTGTGAATTCTGTACAAACCTTTGCAAAATATTTTCGAAGTAGGTGGTAATATTTGTGAAATTGTTGAAGTCTTTGTAAAATCTTTGAGGAATGATTGAAGTCTTTGTAAAGTATTTTAAATCTATCCGGAATCTTCAAAATATTTGTGAAATCATGAAGAAATGATTCGAATCTTTGTTCTATCATTGAAATCTATCTGCAATCTTTGTGAAAGATTAGAAGTTTATGTGAAATCATTCGAATCTATCCGGAATCTTTATAAAATAATTGAAATGTTTGTGAAATCTTTGTAAAATCTTTCTGAAGTCTTTGTGGAATCTTTGTGAATACTTAAAAATTCATTGCGAAATATTCCAAATATTTTTGAAATATTCGGTAATATTTGTAAAATTAATTGAATCTTTGAAATCTATCTGGAGTCTTTGTGAAATAATAGAAGTTTTTTTGAAATATTTTGATTCTATCTAAAATTTTTGCGAAATATTTTTAATCTTTTTGTAATCTTAATGAAATCTTTGAAAAATTATGGCAGTGTTAGTCAAATACTTGTGAAATCTTTCAAATCTCTCCAAATTATTTGCGAAACCTGTGGAATATATGGATAATAATTGAAATATTTGTGCAATCTTTGAAATCTTTGTGAAATCTTTGACAATATGAATTTCAAACCTTTTTTATTATTTATTATTTACTATTAATTGCATATTTATTATATATAATTTATGTTCGATTTTTACATAGTATAATATTATTCTATTCTGTCAAAATTGTACCATGCAATATTATAAGTCTATGCTCCTGCCCCCTTCTTAGAAAAGCGATAATATCACAGTAAATCCAAGAGATATTTTCCAATAAAAGTCTTACAAAGTGTGACAATTTTGATTGTCAATTGTTAGCAACGTTCTTTTCTCGGTTGCAAAAAAATATCTTGGGGATTAACTGCGATGCATAGAAGGAAATAATTTTCAATTCCTAAATATCGGTAAAATTTCTATTTCCATGAAATCTTCTAATGTTTCAACTCGCCGCAGGTAATATATTTACGATTGTTTGTTCTTCTAACCTTTCCATTGAACAACTATTTTTCCAGTGTCTGAAAGTTATGGGTAAAGACAATTTTACTCGATACTAAGTATAGATTTTTCAAGACAATTTGGGGAAATATTTGCAAAGAATCCGTTGAAAATATGATCGATTCATACATATATTTGGCATCCTTTATTTATATTAGACCTATCAGAATTGTTTTTTCATATCATAAAAATATTTTGGCATCGTAGATTTCAGTTTTCAAAAATTTCAAACAGTGAGCAAACTAAATTGAACAATGTTCTAACAGAAAAAAATAAAACTAAAAATTTTCAACTGAAATACAAAAAAGTTAAATTATATATGATTCACATATTCTATGAAGCTGCATACTTCTCATAAGAATTTAAAACGAAAATAAACTTATAAAGATTATATTTAACATTTCCGAACAAACGATAATAAAAAATGCGTTGAAAGCTAAAGCCTTCCACGCACATATGTGCATAATAATATTAATAATAATCGATAAAAATTCTTCTGCATACGATTTCTTATGCTTGAAAAAATAATATAAAAAATGATGTTTCAAACTTTTCCTGACCAATTTTTGTTTTCGCATAGTATAACAATATACCAAAATAATTTTTTTTAAATTTATGTTCGGGTCCGTATCCTCAAGAATTTAGAAAAACACCTTTGGATTGAAAAAATGTCTTAAATATTGTAAATTTATGAATTGTCTGAAATTCGGAAAATTTCAGAGATTTTGGATCAATTTATAAATTTCCAAGAATTTTGAAGATGGGTGACAGTTTAAACATTTTTAATGGTTTTTAGAATTTTTAAATTTCAGCCACAATTGGAACGCAGGCACGGTTTCTACTCCTATCGAGGGATTTCAAACACTTTATTTTAACCTTAATATGAATTTAGGAAAATTAACAAAAAATTAAGTTTTAGAGAATTTGGAAACTGTCTATTTATTTTAATATGAATTTGGAAAATTTGAAAAAAATTCCAAGTTTTTGAAATGTTAAAAATTTTGTAATCATTGGTTACGATTGGAACACATGAACTCTTTCAGTTTATATAGAAGAATGGCGAAAACTTTATTTTCACTTCAATATTGATTTGGGAAATTTTGAATAATTTCAAAAATTTATTCAATTCTGCAAGTTCACAGGAAATTGATAAATTTCCAAAGATTGGAACCCATGCATCGTTTCTGCTCATATGGAGGAGTTTTAAAAACTCTATTTTTCTTACAATATAAATTCAGGAAATTTTTTTTGGTTACGGAAATGTTCAAAATTTTCAGCAGTTTTAGCAATTTTCAAATAAAAATTTCACAAAGACAACCTTACAACTTGAAGTGAAATTAAAGAAAAAATGGTTGAACTATTTTATGCAAGTATTAACATTTTTCGAAGTCTTCCACTGAAGTTTACTTATAAATTATTCATATTCAGATTGGTTTTCTAACACTTTTTTTCAAGGAAAAGGTTCCTGACTTGGGATAAAAATATTAAAAGTTCTTGTGAAAGAAAAAATATGATATACAAATTCGAAAGCAGTCGTTTGGTAACTTCTTAATCAATTTTATCAAAATTTTTCTGGATTTCTGAACAAATTTTAAGTTTTCTCGGTGAATTTTACGTTCAAGTAACATTTTATTTTTTCGATTCCCTTATTTACATATAACTAGAAATTTCAGTTTCCGAAAAAAGTTGATATTTCGTAAGATTTAACGTGCAGAAAAATTTCGTAAAAGAAATAAAAAAGTTCGACATAAAGATTGTGCACTTTCATGCGACGTTAATGTGGCACGTGTGTTCATTGAATCGTGCAAGCAAAATAAAATATTTAACCACGTTTTTTTACTTGTTTGCTCTTGTAGAAGGAGAAAAATATTTGTCGGTAGTTGCAATATTATTAGCTAACAAACTATTTTATTTTTGGTTTTGAATTTATCTTCTTCAAGGAAAAGTATACAATTTTATTTGCAAATTTGTTATGCATACATTCACATTTCATTATGGTTGACGATTGATGCATTTTATTTAGTTGTAATTTATAAAATAATTTTTAATTGTATTTGATAATAAATTCTTCCAATTTTGACTATGTCAGAGATTAAAAAATAATTCAGAAGTATAAAATTAACACTGAAATTCAGTATTTACGTTAAAGGAATCATTTCGACATACTTTTAATTCCATCTATCACTAATTGAAATAATTGATAGCATCAATACAACAGAAAGTATTCCGGATTTTTGTTAAATAGTGAGAAGATTGAACTATTTTGCTGGAAGCAATGTTAATAATTTTTGAAAATTAATCTTCATGATCTTCTTAACTTGGAATTAAACTATTCTATTTCGAATATAAAATTTATTATTTTTAATATAAAGTTCAACTATTCAATTGAAAATTACTTTCTTTCTTGAAACAGAATATTTTGGGTTTTAAAGATTCAACTTTTTTCTGGAAAATTATCCTGTTGCAGTTTAATTTTTTTTTTTTTTTAGAAAATTGAACCATTTGATTAAAAATTAACTTTCAGCTTGAAAGTTTATATTTTCGGGTAGAAAATGAAACAATTTTGTAGATAATTCATCTCTTCGGCTTGAAAATTCAACAATTTGATTTACTTTTGTTTCTCTCTTGAATATTTCTCTTCTTTGAGAATTCAACTACTGTGGTAGAAATTCAATCTTGATCTTGATTGAAAATTCAACAATTCAGTTAATAGTTAAAATTGTTTCTTGAGAATTTATTGGAATAAAAGTTCAAAATCCAATTATTTTGTTCAGAATTCCACTACTTGGTTGAAAAGTCACTTTTTTCACTAAAAAGTCATCTTTTTTGCAAGAAGATTGTACTTTTTTGTTAACCTTAGTGTTTTTGGGAAGAAAATTCTTTCTTTTGGAATAAAATTTTAACTTCCTTCTAAAGAATGTATTTTCTTAGTTTCAAAATGCAACAGGTTGGTTAGAGTTTCATTTTTTTATCCTTGCTGCTTGAAAGTGTATCTATTTGTTTGCAGATGCGACTGTTTGCTAGATACTTTTTCACTCGAAAATTGAACTGTTTCATTCAAATTCGTGTTCTTGGGTGGAAATTTCGTTTCTCTGGGTTCAAAGTTTATTTTTCTTTGTAGAAATGTTCTTGATTGCAAATTTATTTTCTTCGATTGAAAATTTTAGTGTCTTCTAAAAAATCTGCCTTTTCGGTTTGAAAATAACCTACTGATTCAAAAATTCAAATATTTATGATTGAGAAAAAATTGGGTTGAAAATTCATCTTTCTTGATTGAAAATTTCAGTTTTCGAGCTCAAGAGTCAACGGTTTTCTAAAACATTCAACAATTTAGCTCGGAAACTCAACTGTTTTGTTGAAAATTCATCTCTTTTGTAGAGAATTGTTCGATTTAATATTTAAATAGACTCTGCTTCTTTATGTATCATTTTTTGTAAAAAAATCAAGATACAAAAATGCCCACGAATCAAAAATAGACTTCCAACTTCTTCCTTCTCGGTTTATTGAAGACAAATATATAGAAAGGAAAAAAAGGGAGATAAAAAGGAATGGGTTTGCTAGAACCAAGCACTCACTCTTTTAAATTAATCTTTCTTAAATGAAAATTCAACAATTTTGTTAAAAATTCAAATGACCACTAATACTTTTTCTTATCTCAATGGGTTGAACAACAATCTGAACAACAGCATCATTGAAAGTTTCTGCAATTCCATTAATAATTATTTACCGGACAAACAAATTTATTTCACGTCAAGAAACCTGAATGTGTGAGCCGTACATTTAAACCGTACTTTCAAAAAACAAAAGCAAAAAAAAACAAAACAAATAAACGCAATTCCTTGGATCCAATTTGTTCAACATATTTGGAAACCAAGAGATCTGAGGCAAAAAACGTACTTTGAGATTATTTTCTAGAAACATTAAAAACGACTAATTAATGGATTTTAGAGACAATTTTTGAACAGATATAATTGAGTCTTCCCACAGCGTAAATTAATCTCCTCAATAATTTACTATATTTTTTAGAAAACATATAGAAAATTTTTGCGACAGACTTTAGCATAGTTCTTCCTATTTCAACATTAAAAATCCATGATTTTATTTTTTAAGGATGGACGATCGACAAAAACAACAAGCTCGAAAATTAACAACGGGAAGTTTTTTCTTGTTTTTTTTTTGCGAAAACGTCAAAATATGTATGTATGGCTACTTTTTTTACTGAGATGTTGTTGTCGCGCTTAATTTTGAAGAATTTGTCGAATCGAATCAGCCTTTGATACATTCTTCTATGGTCGCAAAATGAAAGTTAAGTTCATAATCAGAATAATTTGACAAAAATTCAAAAATTTAGGGCAGTTTCAAAAATTTGAAATTAAATTTTGTCAAGAGTTTCAGGAATGTGTGTAGAAATTTATGGTATACGACAAAAGATATGCAAATTTTCTATTCATTATATTTTCAAATTAGATCAAAATTAAGCAATTGATATGTTCTTCAGCATACACAAAAAACTATAATATCGAAACCTTGAAAACAGTTGACAACTGCATTATGTAATAAATGAAACCTACATAGAAAAACGCTGATCCTCAGAGGTTCTCAAAATCTGGTTCGTTTTGAGTTGCAACAAAGAAGAGAATCCGATAATTAAGAGAATTAAAAAAGAAATTGAAAAATGATAATGAAGAGAATTTGATTCTTAGTCATTTTGGGTGCATTTACGAAATATTCAAAAAATAGAAAAAACTACTTTCCTTGAAGATTGAGAAACTTCAATCAACATTTTTACAAGATATCAAATATTTCTCAAAATTAGCCCAATGGAATTTTTGTATTAAATTCTGAAAGTTTCATGACTTCGAAATAATGAATTCTTTGGAAAGAGATTCATAAGTTATAATTTCAGTATTCAGCAGGTGTCAAAAAGATTAATGAATTATTTCAGTGACATTTCTCGAATTGATGCAAATTTATAAAGTTTTATAAGATATTTGTATTATATATTTCGGTGCCAATTGTACATATATAACGGTATATGTGTATTTTAAATATTGAAATATATGTTTTGATTTGAAACTTTTATGACCAGATTGAAATCATGTAATCACTGAGAAAAAAGGCCGTTTTGTCTAAATGAGGCAGTACGGCGTTGTTTCAAAATCATATATGCACTATTGATTAGAATGAATATTCTATGGAATTGGCATCATGGAACTGAAATAAATAATTATTGTTTCTTTGAATATCAAATTGAATCATTAGTATCTTCTCTTAGTGAAGATTTAAAATGCATCAGAAATTCAACAAGTGGACATATTATTTTTTTTTTTAAGTGCATGAAAATTGTTTTCAATCATTATCAGGCATATAGGGTGCATGCATAAGCTTTTGGCTTGAACGTCATGTTTATCATTTTTTGCTAGCAAACTTTAAATATAATCTTTATAGATTTATTTTTGTTCTGAATTCTTCAAAGGAGTATGAAACATTATGAAATGTGTGAATAATTGAATAATACAGTGTTTAATGAAGTCTCTGATGAAAATGTTCAAATCTCCAACACCTTCATCAGAATTTTGAAATTCGAAAACATAGTTTCCGATGAGGTTTCTCAAATTTTATTTTTGATTTCTAAAGGATTCCAGTTAAGTTTGTTTCAGGTTGGACTGTTGAAGTTCAAAATTTTTTTAGTTCAGTACGCTCAGAATAAGAACATTTTGAAATTTGAAATCTCAAAATCCAACATATGTTTATGCTATGCGAAAAAAATTCAATTTGGTCTCCTACATATATGTAAGAGACCACATAGAATCATTTTCAATATGAAGGATGCCAAGTCATGTATGGATCATATTTTAACCAAATTTCTTGAAATATATTCGCAAATTTTCTCTAGAAAGGTATACTCTGTAGATTGAAATCATTTTTACTTATAACTTGCAAATGCTGGGGAAATAATTGATTAATGTAAAGGTTCCTGAGTAATAAAAAACATATTTTTCTTCAGGAAAAAAATTTGTCAATGAATTAAGCCCACTGACATTTTCATTCGTGATAATTGCCTCGTTTTATTCATTATTATGATATCATGAAGCTAAGTCCCTTTGGGAATGGTCGTACCTCGCTCGACTCTGGTGTCGTAATACTGCCGGGGTTATGGTATTGAATTCCGGAATTTTAATTTGTATAGTATCAATAAAATGAAATTACAAAATTTCTTCTGCTCATACTTTTTGAAATTTTCTATATTTTTCCTTTAGTTTTTGATTTTGTGCTGCTCCGTAAACAGAAAGAAAAGAAATTATCATATCACATATATTTATGATATGGAATTTTATCCTTGTGGCGAGTCAAAAAATTATTAGATTCTTAAAACATTCTTTATACAGAATCCCTGTTGAACATATAAGTCTTCTTTCCGCTGGGTGTATTCAAGTGAAACTGTAGGTTGTCACTCAACATTTTTTTTTCAAAAAGCCATAAAATACGAATAAAATATTACTTGCCAAATATCACCCCAATAAGTCTGTTTTATAGGGTCCCAAGAAAACCTATGAGTGAAAAATGAAAAATTTAAATAATTTTTCAAACAATTTATTATTTTTCTAAACAATTTTCTCTTAGAATAGAGATAGAATGTCGTCGTTTTTGAAAAATATTCCACTCTTCGTTCAATTTTCAATTAGAGAAAGGTAAGAGTTAATTAATGTTTCGAATTCATGGCCACATTTCACTTGGGGTGAATTAATATTTGATTCCGTCTAGCGAAATCAATTGTTTCAAAAATTTATAATCATTGTTAATATTCTTCAGCAAAAATGATTGTTTCAACAAATCATTATTTTTCATAACTATCTTCATCTGTATTAGTGCCAGATAGTTGCGGTTTTTATCTGAAATTTTTAACTTTCTACCTACTTTCTACTTAGTGAAGGAATAAATAATCAAGTTAACAAACCTAGTTCTTTCAACAATTTATCATTGATTGAAACTATCTGCTCTTTCTTTTTTGTGAATGAATTTTCCAGAAATGAAACAGATATTTCAAATATTTTTCAAATTTTCTATACGGATCATATTGAATTGAAATTTGTCTTGAAGTATTCACTGGGAAATGTGTATTATCCTTGAAGTAGTTACAGGGAGCCTTTTTGTCTAAATTAATATAAATATTTATAATTTGTTTGTAATTAAAAGTTAAAGAACAGCTGAAAGATTAAGAAAACCCGCAACTTTCAATCATTACTTTAATAGAATATAGTTTTAAAAAAATAACTTTTTCAAACAATTATGTTTCATGAATTGCATTATTATAACCTCGCTAAGTGTGAAAAGTGGACAAGAAGTTTGAAATTGAAGGAAAACACACGGCTTTCCAGCAATTATTTGAGAGATGATATCTATTAACAATAATAAATAATACAAAAAATTATGATCATTAACTTGCATTATTTGTTAGATTACTGAGTAAAAAGGGGGTGGAAAGCTGCTGAATTGAATTAGTTATTAATTAGCTGCAAGTGAACAGTTGACAGATAGTTGAAATTTCAGAATAAATTGCATCTTTCTAGCATCATTCAAATTAAATATTGTTACCAATAACAATAAGTTGTGTAAACGATTTTTTTTGTTAACTTAATTAATTATCCAACGCACTCTGATTAAAAATCGGACAATAAGTGAAAATTTTTTCAAAAACCGCGACTTTCTAACTCTATTGTCAGAGAAAATTGCCAAAAACAATGATAAAGGACCCCGCACCAAATGTACAGTAAATGGCTTTTTGTGAAAAATTCTAGATCTAATTTTTTTCTGTATTTTCGACCATGCGAAGCAATAATTCAGAAGAAAAAAGTAACAAAAATGGAGAGTTATTTAACAAAAAATGTTCAAAATTTCAATTTTTACATGTATTTTAATAGAAAAATGCTTATTTTAGTGAGTCTTACCGAAATAAAAAGTTCATTTCTAAGATCTAAGAAGATTAACAGTTTTGGGTATACAGCATGTTATGGGGGTGTTTTCATACTTTAAACATCCAAGTATGGAAATCATCATTTCTTAGTAACTAAAGTCACTGGAGATTTTTTATTTAACTGCTAGGGTATGAAGTCACTTTAAAATAAGTAAAGGAAGCGTGCATAGCGCGGATATTATATATATGCATTTACTTCAAGGGATTTTTTATCATCTCTTGAATATTTAGTCCGGAATATCGACATTTCTTAATGACTAAAATAACATAAAGTCTTCTGATTAATCTATGAGGATAGAAATCAAATTAAAGTAAATAGGGAAGATGTACAACGACAAGAATATCTTTGAATTTTTCTAGAGTGTTGTTTAATCATCCCTTATTTACAGAAGCAGAGAAATTAACTTTTCGTAAGGAGTAACTCACCAAGGATCAGGCCTACAATATCGCTCTAAAACATACATATAGGAAGTGTTCTTTAGGAGGACTTGCATTATAATTTATTTTCAGGGTGGTTCAATCATCCCTTACTTATTGAAACGAATAAATCAATATTTTATACAAATTCTAATGCAAAACCTATTCAAAAAAGCTTCCTATATATGTTTTAAAGTGATTTTGTTAATCAATGTACTCATAAAAAAATCTCTGGTGCTATAATCCGTATAAAATATCGATTTCCTTGTTTCAATAATTGGGGGATAAATAAATGACTCTGAAAATAAATTCGAATGCAGATCCTCCTAAAAAGCCGCTACCTGTATGTGTTTTGAAGTGATTTTGTTGATCAATGTATTAATAAAAAAATCTTGGGTGCTTTATCCCGTTTAAAATATAGATTTCCTTGGTTCAATAATTAGGGTATGATTGGACGACCCTGACAATAAATTTCAATGCAAAACCTGCTGAAAGGCGCTTCCTATGTATCTTCAAAGTGATTTTGTTGATCAATCTACAATTGAAAAAATCTCTGGTGCTTCATCCCGTATAAAATATCGATTTCTTTGTTTCAATAAATAAGGGATGATTAAACTACCCTGAAAATAAATTATAATGCAAGTCCTCCTAAAGGACACTTCCTATATGTATGCTTTAAAGTGATATTGTAGGCCTGATATTTGGTGATTTATTCCTTACGAAAAGTTCATTTCTCTGCTTCTCTAAATAAGGGATGATTAAACATCCCCCTGGAAAATTTCAAAGACATCCTTGTCATTCTATATGTTCCCTATTTACATTAATATGCTTGCTATCCTCATAGAAAATACATGTAAAAATTGAAATTTTGACCATTTTTTGTTAAAAAACTGTCCATTTTTGTTACTTTTTCCTTTTGAATTATTGCTTTGCAGGTTCGAAAATACAGAAAAAAATTAGATCTAGAATTTTTCACAAAAAGCCATTTACTGTACATTTGGTGCGAGGTCCTTTGTTGAATAATTCATGCAGTCATCTAATAATTAGTACAAAGTAGTATTGTATGTATGAGAGAAAAATTTTCATTTGAAAAACGGCAAAAAATGTCATGATGAGTGCCAAAAGCTCGCCACACCCATTTTTTTAATTATGGGTTTTTTTGGGACCCTATAAAACACATTAATGAGGGTGATATTCAAATAGTAGTATGTCATTCGTATTCTATGTTTAATTGTTAAGATGAGTGTTAAGCTTCAACTCGATTCACTTAAAATTTACGAGTTTGAACAAAATTGACAAAAGCTTTTTTTTCTAATGGGAAATACGTGTTAAAGTTCATGGGGCTCACGCCACCTCTAAATATCATTTAAAAAAATTGAATTATATTTTTGTGGATCCATGAAATTTCCGAGCGATGTGCTTGTAGATTCGAAGAATGAAAAATTTGGCCACTCTAATAGACAGTGATTAGGACAAACTTTTTCAGGAATATCGTTTTCCAAATATTATTCTCAAAGATTTTTAATCATATGCGCCTATTTGATTGAAACTTGACATTAGCCAGAAGATCATATGAACAGAGCTGAAAAATTCCAACTAGAACAGAGTATTAATTGAATATGGTGCTGCTTATGAGGTTGGTGATTGATATATCTGAAGCTGAATGTTAATTAAACACTGCCATATTTAATTAATCAAACATTCGATTAAATTTTATAATTTTTAGAATCTCTTGAAACAAAAAAAAGTCTATGAAAATTATATTTGACTTTCTTGAAAAAACAATGATAAAAACACGTTGAAAACAAAAGCTTACGCATGACTTATGTGCCGGATAATAACTGATAATTTGTGTGCATACGATTTCATATGCTTTGAAAAGTGATACAAAAAATAATATTTTAAACTTGTTTGGACCAAGTTTTGTTTTCTCATCGTAAAACAATTATATGGAAATGGAAGATTAAAAAATTTGAAAATATGAGAAATATTGTTAGCTATGCAATTAATTAAGAGAGCTATCTTGTATCATTAATTAATTAATATATTTTTTTAATTTGTTCAGCTGTTCCGGATAAGGAGCTGAACCCTTAGGAATTTTAGGCTTTTGGGTTTACAACCGGAACCCTAAGAATTTAGAAGACCCTGAAGTTTAATATACCTATGGATTTGAAACTTTTGTAATTTAATATAAACATAATAAGCGTCCAATCGAAGAATAAAAAACGCCACTGGATTCGTCTTTGAAACATCTATATTCGCCTTTTTTTGTAAAATTTTTCACAGAATCTAATCATTTGTTAATAATTTTCAACTTTGCAAAGCGTGATAAAAAAACTAAGCGTCAAAATCGAAAAACCGAAATCATATTCGGATTTCTTTTGGAAATATCTAAGTGGTTTTTTTCACAACTTTATTAACAATTCTTCTACGTCATTTAACACAAGTGTCTATACTGAAGTTTAAGTATTGTAAAAAGTTGTAAATATGTTGAAAATTTTTTTAATTTGGGAAAGTTTATCAAATGTTGAAATTTTTTGAAATTCCAGACACAATTGGACCTTAGATAGGCATGGTGTTTGCTCATATCGTGGAATTGCATAAATTTAATTTTAATTTTAATATGAATTTATGAAATTTTTGAAATATTTTAAAATTTTGGATGATAACGGAAACTTATTATTTTTTTAAATTCATATATTTCTAATAACTTTAAAAATTGCAGAAAGTTATTGAAAATCTATGAATTACCAAAACCTTCAGAATGGTGAAAATGTTAAAATATTTGAAATTTGCTCGAAGTTTTTTTTAAAATTAAATTTTTTGAAGATTCTAGACACGATTGGAACGCAGTTACGATTTCTGCTCACATGGATGAGTTCTGGAAAGTTTATTTCTATTTTAATATCAATTTAGGAACATTTTGATAATGGCGGAAATTTTCAAAATTTCCAAAATTATTAAGAAATTTCGTAGTGAATGAATGAGAAATTGAAAAAAATTCCAATAATAACAAAGTTTTGGTAATTGAACTTAGATTTAGGACAAATTTGCAAAGTTTTTATAAATTTCCGTATTCATCCAAACTTTCGCAAAAATAAACCGTAACTTTGTTTCAGCCACCAATTGTGTCTGGAATTTCGAAAATTTCAGATAATCATGGTTATAAATGTTTCAAATTTATCGAAAATTTTTTCAAATTTATTGACAGTTTATAAATCACCAAAGTTTTTTGAAACATACAGAAACAGAAGTTTATAGTATGAGAAATTTCCCAGAACTTTTTGATAATTTATGATTGACGATCTCTTTCTTGTAACACAAAATGTGAGTTCGCAGATGCATACTTTTTTTCACTATTCACCTCTGACGTCACATTTTTGTACATATATATATATATATATATATATATATCAGCTGAATTTGTTAGTTGATGCTAACTAAAATTTGTAGTTGAGACTCAGTATATATGACAACCTTTTAACTTGAAGTAGAATTTATGAAAAGTATATTTTGAGAATTGAGTTTTTCCTACAAGTATTAAAATTTCTCGAAGTCCTACACTGAGCTTTTTGACATTTACGACTTCCGGAACATCGGGCATACAGCTCAAACCATTCTATAAATTCACGTATGTACCTATGAATTTGACGGAAAGCTTTCGTACTAGTTCAAACGCGTTAGATGCTTGAAACTTTAACGATCAATT
Source organism: Andricus quercusramuli (assembly GCA_932178445.1). Classification (NCBI taxonomy): domain Eukaryota; kingdom Metazoa; phylum Arthropoda; class Insecta; order Hymenoptera; family Cynipidae; genus Andricus; species Andricus quercusramuli. Next base: position 1,001,661 of record CAKNXH010000033.1, on the reverse strand, counting down.
CAATTCGATTTATGGTCTCATAAATTTAATTGGGTTTAGTTATGAATTTTTTATGCCCAGTCCAGTTCATTATCACGCAATTACAGAAAACGGCCTCTGATGTAGGATGAGAATATTAAAAGTACACGGTAAAAAAATCGCTTAAAATTTTAGTGGCTATTCCATAACTCCTGGATAGAGAGAAAAGTCTGATGAGATTCTACAGAATTTAATTTAATTTTGGTGAAAGAATTATTATATTTCTTAATACTTGATTCAACGAGATCACTTTGAAATTCCTTAATATGTCTTTGATTCCAATTAAAATGTTCACGATCAAGAGCTTCCAATTTTCAATATTGCTCAACTGTAAATATGAGTTTACAGATCGGGACAGACATTGGAATAATTTTCGAATTATTTTACCCCAGAATATTGAAGTTTAGGAAATTGAATTCAAAATAAGTCGAAATTTAAATTCCACTATAAGGTCGAACATTCAAATTTGTTCGTTGGATTCTTGGTCTTATCAATTTCCGAAAATTTCGTAGCTGAAATATTGGAACCTCTTCTTGATTATCATCTCTTTCATTCAATATAAGTGATATCCATGAATAATGAATAATAGACAAATGTTGATAATATTTCATAATTTCTTATTTTGAACTTGTGTTTTTTTATTTGTGATTTCTGAGCGAAGTCGACATATTATAGAAATAGTTAATCTTTTGATAATTATATGATTCTTTTTCAACATGTAAATGATAAAAAATAAATATATAGCAGCAAAAGAAAAGGTTATGAGGTTTGCAAAAATTTTCAAAATACTATCCTTACATTTTTTTAATGATTTAAAAAAATATTATGTCTATTTGAAGCCAGATATTTGAGGAAATGGAATTGAAAAACAACATTTTCAAGAAGTTTATACAAAATTTGTTTCACTTTATGGACCCAATCATTGGTCCATAAAGTTTTTAAAATAAGAAGAATTGAGGATAAGAGGAAGATGCACAGAAGTATTTTTCATCAGACCACCGTGAGACTCCATTATTTTCAACCTGAAAGTTTTTACACTCTACTTTTCTTTACAGATTTTGTTCTGATCATTGTAAGGAATTGTTATTCTCAATTAAAAACTGAGTTAAAAAGCTTTATGAATGAATTAGATGAATCAAAAATTGTGCGTTTAATGGCGGTTTATGTATAGCAGAAAACGATTTTTCTGTCACCAAGTTTATTATAATTATCAAACTGTTTATATCTGGAAATGAATGAGTATCAAGTTCGTTCTGAAATAAGTAAAATTCAATTATTTGTTCTACATATTATAAATTACTGTTTCGAAAACTTATTGCACATTTCAAAGCAAGTAAAGAGTATGAAAAAAATGGATAAATTAACAACTTTGCATTCTGTGGAAGTTTTTGTATAGCAGAAAATCACTTCTTTGTCATTGAGGTTCTCGTTAGTTATTACTTTCAGATCGTTTTCAAACGTCTGAAATATTGAAAGAAAAAAAAAGTCCATACTGAAATAAGTAAAATGCAATTCTTTTTTCACATATTTCAAATTATTGTTAAAAAAGTGTTCTTTTGCATTCAAAACTGAGTGACAAAGTTACATAAGGGAATCAAAAGAATGAAAAACTGCGCTGTTTATCGAGTTTTTTGTTTAGCAGAAGATCATTTTTTGTCGTCGAGGTTATCTGAGCAATTCGCTCTTGACTTTACCTTCTTGTTTATTAATTTTGTACAGTTTGTGAAATTTCCAAATACTTCTGAAACAAAGTACAGAGCCTTTTTTTAAATAAGTGAAAATCAATTTTGAATTATTTTTATTCAACAAATTTTATATCAAATTTATTTGAAAGTTTTCATTTTGTCTTAGAAATACTCATTAGTCATCAGAAAAACACTTTCTTCAAAGAATCATGAAGTTCAACAATACTGAGTTTGAAGATGGTGCATTTGTATGAGTAAGTGACCGTGTATGCGAATTGTGTATTAATAATTTGAAAGAATGAAAATAATCTAACAATTAATTAAAAATAACATTTTTTCCGTAATGAAATCGTGTTTTGAATCTTTATTAACTTTCGCATAGAACGCATGCAAATTTCTTGTTTGAGAGAATAAAAATCCCTCGCCCGCTACATTTTCAATGACTATCATTTTATTAATTTGTCTCTGAGATTCTGTTAAAATGTTAAATGCATTCCAGATAATAAATAATAATTTTCTAGAATACGAAAGGTTGTACATTCTTCAATAATTTTTTCAATTCATCAATCAATTAATAATGAATAATTACATTAAATTGAATGAAATTATATTAAATGAATAATTAAATTATAGTCATTCTTTGAACCGGGTTTTCTAATCAGATTAAAGTTACATATAGTCCTGAAGCCTTCAGAAAGATCAAATTATGGTGTAATATCAATCAAGAATTCAGAGGCAGTATCCTTCAGAGAAGGTTTCTGATTGAATGTAGAAGAAATAATGTTTTATCTAACAAAATATTTTTCTTGGATAACAAATTTCGAGATTCTGCTTTTCACAGTAATTCTTGCAATAGATAATTTGAACATAATTTAAAGAATTTCAAACTCTCAATGCTGAATTTACTGATCAAGGATATATGAAATCATGGTGATTTTTCAAAAGTGAAAATTTCCAGAATCAGAACTGAATTAGAAGTATGTTTGCAACAAGATGAAATCATTGATCTTTTGAAACATCAGATTTTTCTTAATTGAAAACTTTCAAACAATGATAAAAAGCATGAGAACAAACTTTTTATTTTCATTGATCAACAAACTAATATTCAAGAGCAAAATTTAAATTCAAACAAGATTTTTGAAGAAGAAGATAAGGATCTTTGGTTTGTAAATTTGGCCAATATTCAAATTCCTGATTCAGTTACAGATATTCTCAGATTAGGTAAAGGTTTTAGTGACCATTTAATGAAGGGTGAATCGAAACAAATGATGGAAATATCCAAAAACGTTGAATAAAATATACAAAATTCCAATATTAGACCAACAAGATTTCCGAAACAAGCTTTTACACTTGTCAAAGAGCTTTGTTGATAAGAATTATTTGCACATTAGTAGTATTGATCGTACAATTTCTGAAAGTTTGAAGATAACAAAAGATTTCGTTAAAAACAACCCTGATATAATTTGCAGGAATTCTGATAGAGGCAATATTACAGCTTGTATGAAGAAATCAGATTATATTAGGGATATGGAGGATTTACTTTCCAATCGTGATAACTTTGATTGAATGAAAATCCGTTTAAACAATTAAGAAGAGACACTTTCAAGATTCTCGACAACTGGAGAAAGTAAGGACTTTTGGGAAAGGATATATATGATGGACTGATATAAATACTGAAGATACAGTTCTTGCAAGATGTTATGGTTTGAGAAAGATTCATAAGTATGGCTATCCTTTGAGAATGGTTATTTCAACTATTAACACTTCCACTAAATTTTTGAACAAAACTGAGAATTTCAAAAAATTATTATTGAAAAAATTGTTCCTGATGACCATGTAATGATTTCTTTGGATGTTGTTGCAATGAAAAGTACATATTCAGGTCGAAAATCAAATTTCTTTTAGGCTCATCCTTTTAAAAACAAAATTGCAGTAATCAAAAACTTAGTTGACAGAGTTCCAGGTTTGTCCCACATTTCATTTCACAAAGAGAATTTGAATATTGTTATGAATATCCTTTTTCTCAATTATTGTCCACAAAAGTTAATTAGGGCAACATATCACAATTATAATTCAACAAATCAAAACCAAACAAAGTAACATTTTATCTACAGATAATCAGAAAGAATTGAGAGTACATAGTTCTCCTAATACTTTTTTTCTTCCTTTTTTTGCCCAAATTTTGGGAATTATTGAATTTATGTTGAAAAAATTTAATATTCATACTATTTTGCGTATATCATTTAAGATGGATTTAATAATAACTTTTGGTAGAGATCTTTTCGATAAATTTAAAAGAGATAGTGTTGTTTACAAGATCACATGCAAGATCTTTAAGATGACATACGTGGGACAGACTGGCAGACTTCTTAATACTAGGGTGGAGGAACACAAAAGTGATGTTCGTTTGGGACGCTGTTATAAGAGTGTTCACTGCAATTGCAGAATAGAAGCATCACCTCTGTTTTGGTTGTAAAAAAAATTTCTTCGGCAACAAACTATTAGAATCTTTAATTGGATAATAAATGAAGCGATTTTACGAGGGGAAAGTTTTAAATTATTGTTACTTTTGTCACTACGATGTCTCAAATATGCCCTTTAAAAATTTTTTCACGAATTTTCCCGAAAATGTACGGGAAGCTATTAACCCTAAATTCTCGGGAATTTTCCCTAATAGTTATTAGGAAAAAATTCCGAAAAGATATGAAAATTTCCCGAAAAATTAGGGAATTTTCCCTAATGTTTCGTAGGGAAAATTCCGCAAAATCTGAAATTTTTACGAGAAATTAGGGAATTTTCCCTAATGTTTCTTAGGAAATTTCCGCAAAATTTAAAAATTTTCCGAAAAATTAGGGAATTTTCCCTAATGTTTCTTAAGGAAAATTCCGCAAAATTTAAAAATTTTCCGACAAATTATTGAATTTCCCCTATGTTTCTTAAGGAAAATTTCGCAAAATTGGTGAATTTACCGAAAAATTAGGGAATTTTCCCTAATATTTTGTAGGGAAAATTCCGCAAAATTTGTAAATTTACCGAAGAATTAGGGAATTTTCCCTAATGTTTCGTAGGGAAAATTTCGCAAAATTTGGAAATCTACCTAAAATTTAGGGAATTCTTCCTAAAGTTTTGTTGGGGAAATTCCCGAAAATTATTGGAATATATCTAAAATTTCAGGGATATTCCGCAATATTTTGTAGGGAAAATCCCTTAAACTTTTTAAAATTATCTAAAATTTTAGGTTTGTTCCTGAATATTTCGTAGAGAAAATCCCCAATATTTTGTAGGGAAAATCCCTTAAACTTTTTTCAATTATCTAAAATTTTGAGCTTATACCTGAATATTTTGTAGAGAAAATCCCCGGAAATTCTTGAAAATTTGGGATTTAAATAAAAGAACGATATGTAAAGTTAACGTTTTATTTTAAATTATTTATTTATATAAGTAATATATTGTTATATTGCAGTGCAACATAAGACGAAACAAATGGTAAGCTTTAAAAATATTGACTTCGCGAAGATCATCTTGGAATTTTCTAAATTGTACGATTTTTTAAATTAATTCTAAGGCTGTTGCTGCTCTTACGGGTTTTCCATTTTTTACATTAGTCACTCTTTTGTGCCTCTTTGGAGGATTGATATGAAGTAGCATCCTGAAATATATATAATAACAAAATAGTTGTCAGTGTCGACTAGGGTGGAATTAATGTAAATGATATAACTAGTGTTGATTACTAGTGAAAGAACTAAAACATCGTTTTATAACATATTGACTCTGATATATCCCAGTACTCAACAATACAAAAACTTTTTTGATCAGTATATCCAACACTAGTTACATTACTTATACATATATGTTTTTTCCAAGGTATTTGGCGAAAACCGAAATATCAAAAGAATTTGTATTAATAATTTATATTTACCGCTGCATAAACTCCAATGTGAATGATTTCTCTTTTTCATAGTTGTAGCCATAAACGGAATGGCTTAGTACTAAAAGGATAACACCCTGAAGAACGCTGTCTGTTTCAGCGATGATGTTTTTCTCGACTATAATGAAACAGCAGCTTGCTCCGTCGTATAAGGATATCCCTGTAACAAAAATTATATTTTTATATAGTATTTCATTAGAAGATATTATTTTCTTTCTGATTAATTCAAAAGAATTGGACATACGGTCGCTTGTGACTCTTAATAAATTATTCGATTCAAAACAATATAAGCTATGTTTTCATTAAGAACAATGTTTCCTAAAAAACAAATGAGGATTTGGACTCTATTTTTACTTTTTTTTCTGATTGTGTATTCGATATAATGCGTTTCAAACAAGAAGGATTAGTTTTCTACTAGAAAGACAAACTTTGAACAAAATACATAAATTTTCAAATAAATGTTTAAAGTTATAGCTAAAAAAAAACAAATTTTCTACTAAAAGAAAAAAAATTTCTAATAAAATTGTTGAATTTTCAACCAAAAATGGAATGGTGGAATTTTCAGATAGAAAAATTGAAGTAACTACAATATAGTCCAATTCACAACAGAAAAGGAATCTTCAACCAAAAAACTTACTCCTCAACAAAAAAGTATAACTTAAAAAAATGAATTTTCAACAAAAAATTGAATATTCGATATTGCAACCAAAAAAGATTTTGAATATTTTAATATTAAATAAAAGAGAGTTGAACTGAAACAAAAAAGACAAACTGAAATGAATTTCCAACTGAAAATATGTGTACCAGAACAAGCAATAGTTCAAGTTTTAGTTATAAAAATAATTTTGATCCAAAAAAATGAGGTTTGAACAAAATAATTAAATATCTAACCAAAAAATGATGAATTTTCAAACAGAAAGATGAATTTCCAAATAAGACGATTAATTTTCTACCAAAAAGTCGGATTTTCGACTAAAAAATTAGTTTTTCAACAAACAAAAAAATAGTTTCAACAAAGTATATGAATTTTAAGCCAAATAAATGAATTTACTAACAAGAAGAAAAATTTGCTGAAAAAAAGTAAATTTTCAAACACATAGTTGAAGTTTCAACTAAAAAGATCAATTTTCAAGAAAAGAAAAACGAATTTTTATGAATTAGTTAAATTTTCAAACAAAAAAGGATTTCCCAACCAAGAAGTTTAATTGTTGAGCATTATGATTAATTTTTAGCCAAAAGAGACCAATTTTCTATGAAATGCATGAAATTGCATTCAAGCAGTTGAATTCAACCAAATGACAGAAGACGATTTTAACAATTTTTCTTGTCAAAGGCAAAACCAGAAATAGGAAATTTCAACAAACTACTCAAATTTTCAACCTAAAGTGATGAATTTTCCACTAAAATATTAATTTTTAACAAAATAGTCAAATTTTAACCAAAGAAATGAATTATTAACCAAAATAAATAAATTTTTAGAAAAGGAGTATTATTTTCTTAAAAAAAGTCAAGTTTCAAGAAAAGAAAAACGAATTTTTATGGGTTAGATAAATTTTTAACCGAAAAAGGATTTTTCAACCAGAAAGATCATTTGTTAAGAATAAAGAATAATTTTCAACCTAAAGCAACTAATTTTTATTATAATACATAAATTTACATCCGAATTGTTCATTTTTAAACTAAAAGATGCGAATTTTTAACGAAAAAATTGATTTTCACCAAAATAGTTTATTTTGAACTAAAGAGATGAATGTCCAACCAACAACGTAAAATGTAATAGTAGATATTTCAAACAAAAAAATATTTCAAATAAAGCGTCGTTGAATTCAACCAAAAAGGATGAATTTTCTACAAATAATGTGATTTTTCAAATAAAAAAGATCAGTTTTCAACGAAAAATGAAACAAAAACACATAAAAGACAACTTTTCAACAAAACAGTTAAATTTTTAATCAAAGAGAAGAAACTTCAACTAATCAAATTTTAATAGAAAAAAAAGTTGAATTCAAGCAAAAGAAAAGAGACAATTTTCGAATTTTTTCTTCCAAACTGAATTACATCAGACAAAAACTTGATAAAAATCTATTGAATTAAGTAGAATTAAGTGAGTTTAAAAGAAATCAAGAGAATTTAATAGAAACCAGGATCAACTGATAAGAATTCAGGGCGAATTCCAAATGAATGGCAGAAAATATTTTAAAATCACTTAAAATCTCTGAAACCCTGCAAAATCCCTCATTTTTTGTGAATAAATGCTTTGAAATACAATAAGATATCAAAATCGCTTGAAATTATTGGAACCTTTGGAAATCCCTTGGAATAGTTTAAATCTCTTAAGAATGCTTAGAAATATTTTAAAATATCCTAAGATTTTTCCGTCTTTAAAATTTCTTCAAAGTATTGAAATGAATACAGAAACTTAGGATAGAACCTAATAAAAGAGACATCTCCCAGACTAATTATTTAAATTTTATTTAAATACAATACGGTAATACCCCGTCTCCACCTTGGATGGAAAGTTTCCAAGATGGAGACGGGGCATACCTGCTCCGTCTTCACAAAACCTTTTTTTTTGTTTTTTTTATCATTTTTATACAATATATCATTTTAAAAATAAGAAAATACCAATCATTTTACAGCACTACATATAAAGTTTATACATTTCTACGGAACTCACACATAAAGAAATTTGAAAGGAATTTTTGAAACAGTTTTAAGATCTGATGAGGGAAGCCAGCTGTGTTTTCGAAACGTAGTCGATTTGTATTTTATTGGAATAAAATTTTAATTATTAGTCTGGAGGATGTCGTTTTTATTAGGTTCTATCCTAAGTTTCTGAATTATAAATTTTCTCAGACGTGAAAAAAAAATTGTATTCTTCTTATACATTGAAATGAATACAACATTTCTGGAGATCGTTTAAAATTTCCTAAAATATTTCAAACCTTTTGATATCTTTTGAAACCACTTGAAACTTTTTGAAGATCTTAAAAATGCCTGGGAATCTTTTGAAATGCCCTCAAAATTTTCAAATCCTTTAAAAGCCTACTAAATTACTTAAATCAATTAAATATTTCTTTGCAATCTCTTAAAATAACCTAAAATATTGAAAATCCTTTAAACTCTCTTGAAACCCTTGAAATTTTGTAAAGCTCTTTAAAATGCCAAGGATTTAAAAAAACACCTCAAAATATTTAAAATCCTCTGATCATTTTATCGACTGATCCTCAGGATCAATTAAATAAAGTTTTAAAAATTAAAAAAAAAAATCATTGAATTGAATAGCATGGAGTAAGAATTCAAGTGAATAAAAAAATTCAAAGAATTCAGGATAAATTACTAAGACTTCAGTGTGAATACCAAATCATTGAAACCCTACGGAATGTCTTACTTTTTAAATAACTTCTTTAAAATACACTAAAATATTAATAAATTCCGTGAAATTCTATGAAATCGGATGATATTTCCTGAAATCCTCGAAAAATTATTAAAATACACTGAGAGCTTTGAAAAACTCTAACAATAATTGAAACCCTCGGAAACCTTATGAAATCCCGCAAAACCTTTCAAAATATCTTAAAAGCTTATAGGTCCTGTAAAATCATTTCATATCTTTCTAAATTCTAGAAAATTCTTTATCCTACAACATTTCAAACGCTTTGAAATCCGTTAAAGTTAGTGAAATTAATAAAAAAATTCTTTGGAATCTTTTTAAATTCGCTAAAATATTCCAAATCCTTTGAAATGCTATAAAATACCTCACTTCTCGTGAATAAATTCTTTGAAATCCACTAAAATATTATAAAATCCCGTGAAATTCTATAATGATTGTTCCTGTAATCCTGGAAAATGTGTTAAAATACATTGAGATCTTTAAAATCCCCTAAAATCATTGAAATCCTCGGAAGTCTTATAAAATCCTGTGAAATCTTTCCAAATATCTTAAAACTTTATAGGTCCTTTAAAATCATTTCATATCTTCTAAAATTCTAGGAAGTTATTCACCCTAAAATATTTAAAACGATAGAAGTTAAAAGATAGTTAACGATCAAAGTTAAATAAAAACTAATAACTTACCTTGTAATTCTGACGTTTGTTGCATACGAACAGCTAGTTTTTCCAAATCACTCTCGAAATCACTGCACTCGTTCAAAATGAAAGGAAGCACATTAAATTGGAGTCGCAATATGTAACTTATAACTGCTTCCCTTATAAGAGTAATTGAGAATCTGAGCTTCTACTGGGCTTCAAAACGGGTCCTTCTACAGAAAATTCGCCTACCTGGGCCTCATTACCCAATGGAAAATTCTGCAACGTGCAGCATGAGTCATTTCCATCCCCACTATACTCAGTGTCCAGTAATAACCAATATCTGTATTAACAAGTGTACTGTAGGGCTGTAGCTGTAGATGAACGTCTTTCTACTTTAATTAATATAGCTCATTAACCACATCAACGCCAAATAAGCATTCAATTAATTTCCAACAGTATACTTTCCGATTTTTTCCTTACAAAAGAAATGCGAACATATGAAAAAGTACGTTGAGTTCTGAGACACTCTATATATAAATATATGTGTGTATGTGTGTGTTTTCAAGTCAGCATCTGAAATCGGCCATTTAAGGTTCTATACATTTTTCACATTTCCACTCATTAATAACTTTTTCAAAAAATATCTCAGTACTTATGTGTGTGTGGGGGCGGGGGTTGCAAGTCAGCATATGTAAGTCATATATATATATATATATATATATATATATATATATATATATATATATCGAAACAAATATTCCTAAATTTTTACTCGGCAGCTCAAAAATGTTGTATTCATAACGAAAATAAAATATTTATTCTCTTTAAGATTCAAATAGTCTCGAAGTTCATTTTACTCTGACAAAACTTTTTTATTACAATAATGTAGAAAAAAATTTTTCATAATTAAAAATAAAATTCAATGACCATCCAACTTTTCGGCTCTTTAGAGACAAAAATAACATAATGAAAAAAGAGGGAAAAAGAGGAAAAAATCAACCAATACCACCTCTCACTTTTTCCTTCTTCCGTCCTTTTTATACTACGGGGGAAAAAACCAATATTTCTGAAATTTCTTAATTAATAAGATTTTAACAGTTGAAATCAGATTGGTATCAGAATCACCTACAATATTTATTCTCGTTTTTCAGAATAGGCATAATAATCTATACAACACAATTTGTCGGAAAATGTTTTTCCCAATGAAAGTGTGAATTCCCGTATGCTTTGTAGAAATATATCCTTGTCGAAATTGAGGAAAATTCCCAAAATATTGCGTAAAATTTCCCATTTCCTTTGGGTGTTGTCAATTTCCTAAAGAATTTGGAAAATTCCGAACTAGTTAGGGAATATTCCATACGTTTCGGGAACTTTCTCTAAAATTAGGAAAAATTTCCTAATATTTTTGGGAAATCTCTCTTTCCCTATGAAATTTGGGAATTTTCCCTATCAATCAGTAGATTAAATTCCCGAAAATTTTTACAGTGTGGGTCTGTCACGATATGAGACGAAAGGACGCCCTTGGCTATTGAAGACAATTGAGATATGTATGTCACAAAAGTAAAAAATAGATATGTAATGGTCACAAAAATATTGTTGAATGAACCCCTACCCATTTCCAACTTTTTGTGGGGGCGGGAAGGCACCCCTTAGACTGGTCACAAAAATAATGTTTGTCAAATCCCTACCCCTTTCCAACGTCCCGCCTCCTCTTGTCTCAAGTGACAGCTGATGTACGTAAAACTCCTTTTTTCTGTCGACATAATAGCTTATGTTGGCATACAAAAATATCTAAATATATTTTGATTAATTGAAAACAATTAGGTGTCAGTTATTTACAGTGTTTCTGGCCGTCCATATGTTTAAAAACACCTAAACTGTGATTTAAATATAATAATTCCGATATCGTGACAGACCCATATTTGAGATATTGTAGTAACAAAAGTAACAATAATTTTAAACGTTTTCCTGATCAAATCGCTTCAGTTACCGTTCAATTACACATTACAATAGTTTGTGCTGGAAAAAAAAATTTCCAGCTAAAACCGATGTGATATCCCTATTCTGCAATCTAACATGAGTCTTGGCATTCTTTCATTTCTTGTTTATTTATAACGGATTTGCCTTTTGACCCAAACTTAGATCCCAGGTATCGAGGAGATAGCGTCGTTGTTTTGTCGCTGTTTTCACATGCTCTAATTTTTCTTACCTTGATAAGGCTGCTGGAAGAGCACCGAAACGTTGGTAAATAATGTGCATGCTCTCATATTGTGATTTTATAACAATAAAAATGAAAAAGACGAATGAAATGAGAAAGAGAAGGACGAGGATTTGGTTGGTTGTCTTCTCATTTCTCTTTCCTCTTCTTTATTTTTGTCCAAAGAAACGAATTTTTTTGTGATTAGGAATTGCAATAGAAGCATTTTGTGGTGGTTGTCCAAATTTGATCGTCGATCTCTTGTTTCATTTTCAGGAAATTTATGCATTAACTTGATTATTGGACGTTAAATGGGATATTGAATTTGATTTTATTCTAATTTAACATTTTTAAATTTCAATTTAGCTGACTTGGATTGGAGGTCATTTCTCACCTCTCCTTTTTGGAATTATGTTGTTTAATCAGATCAAAGTACGTTTAAAACCTTTAGGAAAGGTTTTTGATTGAATGTCAAAGAAATGATGTTTTAATTTAAAAAATATTTTCCTCGGATAACAAATTTTGGGATTTTGCATTTCATATTAATTTCTGCAATGGACAATTTGAACAGTCATTAAAGAATTTCAAACTCTCAATGCTGAATTTACTGATTAAGGATGTTTCAAATCATGTTAAATTTTGATAGTAAAAATTTCCAGAATTAGAAGTAAATTAAAAGTATGTTTACAACAAGATGAAATCACTGATCTTTTAAAACATCAGATTTTTCTCAATCAAAGATTTCTAAACGATAATAGAAAAAAATGATTCATTTGTCGTTTTCTCATATCCAAAACTAGAAAACAAAGTTACGCAATTTTTAATTAACTATTATTTTCCGTGTACATGGAAAAGAAAAAATATGGTATACAAATTCGTAAACAGTCATTAGGTAACTACTTCACCAATTTTATCAACATTTCTTCGGATTCATATACAAATTTTCTGTATCCTCTGCGAATTTAAGTTTCTACTAAAGATTTGATTTTTTTTTAATTTCCAGATTTACATATTTTCAAAAATTTCAGTTTTCGAAGAAAAAAAACATTCCGTAGAATTTAAGGTGCAGAAAAATGTTGCAGAAAAAATAAAAATTCTGTGCATAATGATTGTGTACTCTTATGCGACGCGACGTTATTGTGGCAAGTGCATTGAATCGTGCAAGCGGAATAAAATTTTAAACTACGTTTCGTTTATTTGTTTTCTCTTTTAGAAGGCGGAAAATATCAGTCTGAAATGACATTTTTATCAATCGGCAATCCTTGTTGTTTTTTGTTCTGAATTTAGCTTCTTCAATAAAAAGTATAAATTTTTTTCTAAACTTATTTAACAGAAATTCAAATTTAATGATTATATAACTAAAGAGAAAATTCGTCTATGGATGATTATTTATGCATTTTCAATTATTATGAGTTATAAAATGATTTTTATTTATACGTAAAAGAAAAAAAAAATGATTTCGATTACGCCGGAGATGAGAAAATAATTCTAAAGTATAAGAGAAACACTGAGACTCAATCTGTCATTGAGATCATTAGTAGCATTAGAACAACGGAAAGTGTCCAAGATAGGCTCATATGATTGAGAGGACCTAAAACTTGGTATATTTGTTATTTGGGACTTTAAGAATCTTTCAAGTTGTTTAAAATGTTTAAGCAAATGTTAACATTGTTTGTAGAAAATCTGGTATTAAAAAAATTATAAAAAAGTAACTTTCTTTTTTGTTCTTGTGAAGGATTTCTTAAATTTTAAAATCCTGGAAAGGAACTTTGAAGAGTTTCAAAATTCACCAAACGATGTTCGCTGATCTGAAAATATAAGGTTTTTTGCCGAAATCATATAATATAACTTATATACTAATTGATGTCAGCATACCTTTTAGAAAAATTAATAGGAATGTTAGTGACGTTTATTCAGAGATGCAATATTTGATATTTTCAAATTGGGAAGCATGGCTAAAATGTTTGATTTTCAATTGAGATAAGTTGCATAATTAACTAGAGTCAAGTAAATTAATTTTTTAACAATTTTTTATTAATATTATCAATATTATATTTGAAAAATGCTTGAAAGATCCGGTTTTTTTTCTGAAATTTCTGGCTTTTTGTCCAATTTTCATTTAGAGTGAAGTAATAGTGAATTCAAGTTAACAAAATAATTTGCTAAACAATTACTTATCATTGTGAATAATATTCTCTTTGCCTAATTGTTAGAATGTCGCGATGTTTTTTCTTAAGTTTTCAACTGTTCGTCTTTTTTTCATTAGGCGTGACTTATTAATTAATTATGTTTAGCAAAAATAATTGTTTGAACTATTTATTATTGTTCATGACTATCTTCATCTATATCAGCGCCTGGTAGTTGCAGTTTTTTAACAATTTTTACCTTTCTGTTCTTTTTCACATAGTGAGGTAGTAGTTAATTAAAGTTAACAAAAAAGTTGTTTAAACAATTTAATATTGTCCATATCTATCTCTTCTTATATAAGTGTCAGAAAGTGGTGGTTTTTTTCTGAAATTTTTAACTTTGCGTCGTCTTTTTATTTATGAACAAATAATAGGTCAACCACAACGAAAATGATTTTTTGAATGGTATTGTTGTTTTAAGTGCATTATTTTTGCTCTTTTCCTAATGCATACAAAAAATCAATTTAAAGAAAAAAGCTATTTGACTCAAGAGGCAAGGATCAATATTAAATAGTTTAACTAACTTTTTTGTTAATTTCAATTAATTATTACCTCACTAAGTGAAAAAAGGACAGAAAGGTAAAAATTGCCAAGAAACCGCAACTATCAGGCATTGGTATAGATGAAGGTAGTTATAAACAATTATAAGTTGTTTAAACAATTATTTTTGTTGAATCTAAATAATTATTAAGTCACGCCTGATGAAAAATAGACAAACAGTTGAAAATTTCAGAAAAAACCGCAACATTCTACCAATTAAGCAAAGAGATTATTATTAACAATGATAATCAATTGTTTAAACAATTATTGTGTTAACTTGAATTCATTATTACTTCAATCCAAATGAAAATTGGATAAAAAAGCAGAAATTAAAAAAACGCATCTTTCTAACATTATTCAAATATAAAATTATTTAAAATTATATTAAATTGTTCAAATAATTTAAGTGAAATAATTTCAATGATCTGGGAAAAATATTCTTCTTGATTGAAAATTCAACTATTGGGTTATAAGTTGAACTACTTCATTAAAAAATTATTTTATAAGCTGAAGATCCATCACCTTGGTTGAAAATTGAATTTATCGTCAGGCCTCGAAATATGCTGGATCCTGGTAGTGTAAAAAAATGGATAAATAATAAAGAAACGAGAGAGCATTGCGTAGTTTATTTGTATCTTCCTTTTTTTCTCCCCTTCCTTTTTCAATTGTCATAAATATATCTGTCTCTAATTAGCCATTTTGCAATGTTATTTAAAAACATATTTTTTTCATTTTACCTCCTTTTGTGCAATTATGTTACACACATTGACGCTTTTGTGTACTTGAAACTAAAATTAAACTAATTGCTGTTTAGTGAAAAAATTATTGATTTAATTCGAAATTTAATCACTTGATTCGAAAGAATGGAAATTACTTTCTTCCTTGAGACTTCGAATATTGTGGTTAAAAATTCAACCGGTTCATATGAAATTGGTCATTGCGGCTCAATTAATCAAATGTTTTTTTGAATATTGATCTGTTGTAGTTTTTGAAAATTCCATTTCTTTGGTAGCAAATTCAACTAATAATCGCAATACTCATTTCAATCTGCAGGGTCGCCTATAGATACCATTTAAAATTTATTTTAATTGAGAGAATTTTTAGCAATCTTCAGAAAGGTTTCATTTTCTTAATTATTACTCTTCCTACTTGGAAAATGTAAAAATCTGAATAGATTGGTTTAGAATCAACCAACAAGTTAATCTTTTTAGACTGAAAGTACAACTATTTTGTTGCAAATGCAATTTATTTCGGCTTGGATACAATCATCTTTTCAGTATATTTGGGAAATGAGATATGTTAGCGAGAATACATCAAATTAAGAGCATTCAAGAAAACTAATTAGCGGGGTTTATAGACAATTTTTAAACTTAAATAATTGAGTCTTCTAAAAGCTTTAATCACTTTCCTGAATAATTAGCTTTATATTTTCAAAAATATATGATCGTTTTTTATGACCTGCTCCATCATAGTTTTCCATATTCAAACATAAAAAGTTTACGAGTTTATTTTTTGAAGTGAAGCGATCGACGAAAGCAGCAAGCTAAAATCTTATCAACGTAAATTTCTTTCTTTCTTAGCTTGTGCATATAAAATAAGCATAAACCTTAGATCCATTTTCATGTTTTTTACGACTCAAATTTCTCAAACGTTAGAAAAATTCACATGATACGAACTGGATCATAAAATTTGGAAAAAACCTATGTTTCAACATTAAAAATGTAGGAGTTTGTTTTCTTAAGATAAAAGATAGACGCTGAAAATCATACTATAAATTTCGCTGGATCAGCATACAAACCATCAGTCAAAATTAGGCTGGCATACCGATTTTTGGCCAAAAATCGTACTCTCAGTTTTTCTGGTATTTCATAATAAGAAGAAATAGTAGAGATATATTTATGATGAAGTTATTATTACTTGCTTTGGTGGCAGTTTCGTTCTGTGAGTATAAATGAAAAATTCAAATTAATGGTCAAATTATAGGGAATAGTTTACTGTCTCTTTCAAAACAATTTCAAGCCTGCATAGGTGTCGTACTTTTATCAATGTTGTAATAATGTTTCTGTTATTATAAAACTTTTAATTTTCATGTTCTTATCTATATATTTAATTGAAAATTTTCAAGGTCTCTCAGAATGTGAAGGAGTGAGGACATTTCAACCGACCTTCACATCCATGTTAAGGAACCATTATCATCTGACACTGAAACAATTAAAGGCAAAATGTAACCACAAAAACAAAGCTTACTGGGCCGAAGTCTTATCTGTTATTGAGCTTGCTTCTCACATTGGAGAAGATTTGATAACTGACGTAGCAAAGAGAGCAGCAAAAACTCCTGGCACTAAAAGGGACTACAAAAAAATTATTGAACAACGTTGTCTGTCTAATGTCGTTCTTTGGGAAGTGAAAAAATTCACTTTCGACACAGTCGCACAATGCTTGAAACCAAGTGAAATTCCGAAAAAAGCTAAAAAGAGTGCACTTATAAAAGATTCTATGAAGAAAACTTGTTTCCCAATTATGCAAATGTAAGTTTTTTGCGCACTACAGAAAGAATTTCAAAATATTACTTTATATTATAGTTTTCTGGTTATTTTCTTACATAAGATATAAACATATCAAATTAAATTTTGGATTTTTTTCAGAGCCAAGGAAAGAAATGCACATTCATGTTAATCTGAGTAAAATAAATGTTTGCAGTGCCAAAGGAAAATATAAACGACGACTTCTGATGTTTCAACTATCTAATTATAGTCATTCCTTATTATAACCAAACTATGTGCACCATTAAATAAAAAGTTATCTCTACCAGCAGTCCATTAACTTTCAATTTTTATTGAGATGTCACGCTACTGTCGTATCACAATGTTCCCCGTTCTAGATTATAAATCCTTCACAGAAAAAACTTAGGGTAAATATTGTTGCAGGGAAATCCGTACTTTTACCTGTTAATATTGCTGAAACACAAATATTACCCTCGATGGATTTAAACTGTCCTTGTTTCTCATAAAAGTGGTCACCACCGTCTCGAAAATTGGAAGCTACTGGCTTTGATCGCTGAAGTGAAGTTAGCTGATGGCTGGTGTAATAGACAAATTGGATAAGGGTGGCTTCATAAAGGCTGACTTGCCGAATCGTTAGAGCTGTCAAAAGTTCCTTACAAGTGTTTCACATGTTCAGAAAAATTAGATAATTGGAACAAGGATGATAAAAAAATAGTGAAACGAATATGCAGGGTGACTAATAATATGTCAAAAACTTTAGCCTTTTTATATTGTCATTAACTGTCGCTTCGAATGCATGCAGATTTCTTGTCTAAGGGAATAAAAATCCCTCGCGCACTGAATTTTCAGCAACTTGGTTTTATTAATTGCCCCCGATTCGAAGTTTCTTCGTCAGTTTCAACTTCTTTCAGCATCAGCGTTATCCAATGGAAGGTGAAAATATTGAAAACCGCAGTTTCGACTTCTTTCGCCTTCAACGTCGAAAATTGGCATAAGTTCTTCTTACTGATTTGACCTTCATTTCAACTTCAAACTATGTGGTGCAGTTTCACCTTCTCTTTCAACGTGATGATTGTTTTCAGGAGAGGTATTCAATCGTAATCAATTTAATTTTTAACACACCCTCCACCCACCTGGGAAGAGGGCGAAAGTGGAGTAGAAAAATTAGAAAGCTTAATTTTATTCTTGAAACGCAGGCTTCTAATTTTAACTCTAGGTATGTAAGCAGTCAATAAATTAACTACGAATCAAAAAAATGTTGTCGAATGAAACTTTCGTATTTTTTCATGGAGATTCTGAATCTGCTATGAAAAATATAGATTCCCATTTTGAATTTTACAGTTAAACTTATTCTTAAACTTGCAAAAAAGTATATTGAATAGAAGATAATATTTTTTTTAAATACCAGCACATATATTAAATTCACTTTTGATAATGAAGCATTGACGCGTTTCAAACTAGTTTCGAGTTCCTTTTCAAGATGCGAAACATGAAAAAATTTTCGAAGATTTTAAGGGATGAGTGAAAAGTCAAGAAAAATAAAATTCCCGAAACTGTAAAATTTCCAAATTGGAAAATTTCCGAATAATAATACTATGCACATTTTCAAATAAAATTGTTTATCGAGAAAAACATTTTTTCAAGTATTGTTCCGATTGGGGAATTTTACAGTGTAGAAAATTTTACTTTTCCGGATTTTTCAGTCGTTCCGATTTCAAAAAATCTGAAAAATAATAAATATTCTTATTTTATCTAAATTAAATTAATCAAATAAATCAATTAATGTACTTAATTTGATTAGTTTGTTCAATTTCATTAATTATAATTATTTAATTTATTATATTAATTAAATAATTTAGATAATATTAGAATATCAATTTTTTCAGATATAAAATAAATTCGACTGAGTTTCTATTCAATATTTAACTTTCATAAAATTTGAGTTACATTATCTCGATAAATAAAATGTAAATATTTCAAAATGTACCTGTGATAAAATTTGTATATCTATTTTAATCAATATATGGAATTTCAAAAGCATAAATTAGTATAAATAATTTGAGAAATAAAAAAAAGATTACATTAAATCACATGATATTTTTTATCTACTGAATACTCATTTTATTCTTTAACCTAATGCTCAGAATATGTTAAAAACCATCCACGTACCACTTGAACATGCTAAAATATAATTATTTTTAATCATTAATAATAAATCAAAAACTGTATTTTTTAACGTTTTAAATGAGCGCGCGAACGGCAGCCAGTGAAGCGCCATATGCATCGCATGCGCAGTAGTGCAAGGTGCCCACGTTGGGAGCATTGCCTGGATTCCGTGACAATTTCGTGAAATACGCGCGCGTTGCTGGTCGTTAGTTATTGTTAAATAATTATGTCAGTGATCATGGAAAAACCAGCGCGAAGAGGAAGGAAAAAATCTTGGGCCCTCATCTCGTGAACGGATTTGGTACAGAAGGATGTAATTGCTACGACGACTCTTCTAGAAGGAAGCAGACAACCAGGTTTAACGATAATCCTCACGTGGAAGAACAACATAACCAACAAAAAAACAAAGCATCCAGCAAGAATAATTGCTATCAGCAGTAAGTTACAATTTTTTTCAAAGATCAATTGTGCCATATCATAATGATATAATAATTTAAAAGTGTCAGAATCAAAGAATATAATGACTTTGAAGCTATAGATTTGTTAATTCTTCGAAAAAAGTCAAAAAATTTCAAATATTATGATAGTTTTTTCCATTCTCATCAGAGAAGGTATTAAAATTGTGCAAAGTTTGACCCCCCCCCCCCCCGTTGTTGTCAAATGTCCAGGTTTTGAGACCTCCTGAACCCGAAAAACGGAGTTTCGTGAATGCGTCTGACTGTACGTATGTATGTATGTGTGTCTGTAGATTTTTAGTCTTAGCACGATCACTTTCGAAAGAATTGACATACTGGATTGGGCTTTGGTATACTCTTTGAGTGTCCTGAAATAAAGGTCCAGTACGTCAGCCAGTGCGTATGAAAATACAAAAGTTGAAGTATTTTCAAAATTTTTGAGACCGCTTCCTTTCAAACTAAAAAATGCTATGTACGGTTATTAGTAAAACTCAAAAAGACGAACAATTTATTATAATTACTTTTTTTGATGAAAAAAAATTACTGAAGTTATAGCATTTACAAGATTGCAAAAAACAAACAACAATGAACATTTCAAGCCAAACAACGCATAATATGAAAAAATATCAGGAAGAGAAAATCTTTGGTTTTTGAACAAGCTACAAGATTTTCACGAGAACTTGTCGAATTTTCATGGAAAATCACAAATTTAAATTTTCATCGCACAAAAAAATAATGAAAAATAAAAAATTCCCATTTTACGATCAAACTATGAAAGGTACAAAAAAAGATGAATCAACAAAAATTGTGCATCGTAAAAAGATTCACAAATTTGTTATAAATCACATTTTTATCCGAAACGTAGTTTTTGCTTTATTCGTAAGAAACAGCATTTTAATTAAGGAATTACATTTTTGGTCAACTGAAACAAGCTACGAAAAAAATAAATGAACCAAATTCGTTCACCCTAAAAAGCACTACCAATTTGTAATAATTTGTTTTTTTTTTAAGATGCGTAGTTTTCATTTCAATCGTGAAAAATATCATTTACAATAAAAAATTACATTTTCGGAAAAACGACGCAAGCTACGGAAAAAAATTCATCCACACAAGTTGCTCACCCAAAAATTATCCAAAAATTTGTTAAAATATTATTATTTCACAGCTAACAGAGATGAGTTGGACCATTTGCTTCTTACTAGCTCGTGAATAGTACTCGATGAGCTTGATAAGATTTTTTCTCAAAAATCGTTGACCGAAAAAAACAAAAAATTTATCAAAAAGACAAAAACTTAACAATGAGAAAATTGAAGGTTTTAAGATATCAAACATCCAGAAAATAAATACGACTATAAAAAAGATCGATATATATATTTGAGAATATTAAGTTTTCGAAGAAATTGGCGAACAATAAGGCAACAGTCACAAAAAATGCCTTGCTGGTTTGTTTGATGATTTATAACAAATTAAGATATTTCGTGATAGACTTAACTAGAAATATATGGAATTCAAAATATTGGACCTATTTTTTAAAATTATTTTCTCTTGTGCGAAAATAGCAAATTTAATTTCCTTCTTTCGTGAGTGACAGAGTTATTCTGTCAACTCTCAGAGAAAATACTGGTGAATTACTCAAATTACTCATCCAAAAATTACTTCCTGTAAACAAGGATCAAGTTATATTTGTACAACTTCTATAACAAAATAGTGACGATGAAACCAGTGAAATTATGCAAGAATTGTTCGATTTTTCAGGAACGAAAACCAATTGATCTGCAGCTGTTAACAAAAAATGCACGAATTACCAAAACAAACCATTTTTGGCGCTCAATCCTTGCAATGGTAAAGTCGGAAAACTGAATGATTTGACCAAGAGAAGAGTGATTTTCAAGGAGACCATTTTTCGGAAGATAAAGCTCGGTAGTTGCATGGAAACGACTACGCCTATAAAATTGCTATGACAAAGATTAAGTCATGTTTGAATTGATCAATTACTTATAATACCAAAAAATTATATTCAACCAAGAGAAACAATGTAAAATTTTTACTTAATAAATAAGCACTCACCATTTATAAAATATGTATAATTTATTTCACAACTGGAATTTTTGGCAATTTTTTGGTTTTAATCTTTCGTTTTTTCGCTGATTCTGCTGAAAAAATTTCGCGAATACAATACTTAACAATTTAGAAAAGTATAAATATTCTCATGATTGCAGTACTTTTATACAAATTTTGAGTCAACATATAAGGGTGTTTTTTTTTATCTTGAGACATCGAAATATCTTAAGAAATACGCATGCAACAAACAAATCTTCGTTATAAAAACTTTTTATTTTCGAGGGGGGAAAGAAACTCCACAAACATTTACCCCACACCCCACCCTCTTGTGACGGGGGGCGGGGGTAACTTTTGAATTTCAAATGGGAAACCTACAGTTTTTATTGCAGATTTAGATACTTCATTAAAGAATCCCTGAGTTCTATTCAAAAAAACATTTTAGATTCGCGCCAGACGGCGATGCATTTGCGAATTCCGCGAATGGATACAAATTTGCGAATATAACTTATGAGCTTTGCAATGGAGAATCTGAATCTGCAATAAAAAATATAGGTTTCCATCGAAAATTTTATAGTCACCCTTCCTACCGACCCCAGGGGGTGGGGTGTGGGGTGAATTTTTGCGAAGTCGTTTTTCTTCCTCGAAAATAAAAAGTTCTTATGACGGATAATTTTTTCATTGGATGCGTAATTCTTTATATGTATATATTACGTTAATGATTGTGAAAAACACTGAAATGAAGGTGAGATCAAAATATCGTTTCATCTTCATTTCGACTGCGAAACTTGTAAAAGCTGTAATAACTACAACTTTTGCAGTCGAAATGAAGGCGAAAATACATCAGCTGACATTGAGATTTCAACTTTATTTCGTCTTCATTCATCTTCATTGATGAAAGTGAAAGAAGTTGAAACTGACGACGAAACTTTGACTCGGGTGGTCTGTGAAATTCTTTTAAAATGTGACTTGTATTTCAAATAATGATTATTCATTTTCTTGAATACAAAAGGTCAGAAATTTATTTGTCATTATCTCATATCCAAGACTATGATATAAAGTCACGCAATTTTTAATTAACTATTTTTTTCCGCGTACATGGAAAAAAATATGGTACGAAAATTCGTGAACAGTCATTAGGTAACTTCTGAACCAATGTTATCAATATTTATGCGGATTCATACACAAATTTTCAGTATCCTCTGCGAATTTGAGGTTCTATCAAAGATTTTTTATTTTTTTTTTATTTCCATATTTATATGTTTTCCAAAATTGCAGTTTTCGAAAGAAAGAATGATAAAATTCCGCAGAATCTAAGGTACATAAAGATTGTGAACTGTTACTCGACGCGACGTTAATGTGGCAAGGCGGAAAATATCAGTCTGAAGTTGCGTTGTTATCAGTCGGCAATCTTAATTATATTTAATTCTAAATTTAGCTTCTTCAATGGAAAGTATTCATTTTTTGTATATTTGTTATTTCAGGATGGGGTTTTAAAAAAAGGTTAACATTGTTCGTGGAAAATCTGGTATTTGAAAAAAAATCACCTTTTTTGTCCTTGTGAAAGGTTTCTTAAATTTTAAAATCCGGAAAGATATTTTGAAGAACTTCTAAATTCACGCGTGCTTTCGTCTTCAAATTTGGTTAACAGAAGTAATTTCCTGTACTGAAAACGCAATTGTTAATAAAAGAAAATTCACTTCATTCAAAGGAATTATCGTACTTAATACGTGCTATAAAAAATGTCTTCACTATGAAGAAATGGTTTCATCTAACACAAGCTGAAAACATGCAATTATTGTTGCAAATTATTATCTGCATATGTCAGAAGATGGCATATGATAACTAAGCGAAAAAGCTTTCTTACTGATAGAAAGAAATAAAACTTGCGTTTAAAAAGAAGGTAGTTGATATAGTGAACGGTGATTTTAAATCATCTTTATTAGAAGTTAATTGGTTCTAACTGAAAAATCTATAATTATATTTTTGGTTCGGAGTTTATCTGTTTTTGTTAAAAAATTGTATATTCGATTGAAAATTAAACTATATTGTTGAAAACTCAAATTTTTCACATTGGAAATCAATTTCCGTCACCGACAATACACTTATTCTATCATTGGCTTCAAATTGATCATTTACAGTCGGAAAATCAAATATTAAATTCTCAATTAAGAATCGCTAAACTTTCGGTTGAAAATGCACTCGCTTGTTCGAAAGTTGTACCCATTTATGAAATATTCATTGTGAAGTGAGATGATTAAACAATCTTGTTAAAGATCATTTTAATAATTTGAAAAATATTAATCTTCTTGATTGGTAATTCAACTATTGGGTTAAAAGTTGAACCACTTTGTTAGAAAATTATTTTATAATTTGAGAATCCATCTCCTTGGTTGGAAATTTCATATTTTGTGGTTGAAAATTCAGCTAGTTTATATAAAATTCGTCTTTTCGGCTCAATGAATCAAATGTTTTGTTGAATGTTCATCGGTTGCCGTGGAAAAATTCATTACTTTGGTATAAAATTCAACTATTTGGTTGAAAACTAAACGTTTGGTTCAGAAATTATATTTTTGGGTAGAAAATAAAACTTCTTTGTCGAGAATTCGCTTTTCCGGTTTGAAAATTCAAAAATTTAGTAAAAAATGTTTGTTCTATTGATTATATTTCTTGACTGATGATTGAAAATTCATCTTTTGTGGTATGAATTTGTTTATTTTTGGTTAAAATTGAAACCTCATCGTTAGAAATCAATCTGTTTTGGTTGAGGATTAATATATCTTGATGAAAATTCATCCCTCCTAATTAAAATATGAACTATTACATTTTCCGTTGAGAGTTCTTCTTGTTTTGTTAAATTTGTCTCTTTTTTATTGCTAATTGAAAACAGTCTTTTGTTTGAATTATCAACTATTATATTTATCGTTGATGATTCATATTTCTCAATGAAAAATCTAACAATTTGTTTAATAGTTGAAGTTTTTTCCTAAGAATTAATTAAATTGTTTGCTCAAAATTCAATCATTTTGTTAAAAGCTCAACTATTCTGGTTAAAAGTCATCTCTTTGGCTAAGAAATTTAACTTTTATGTTGAAGATTCGTGTTTTAGGAAAAAAACTTTGTTCTTTTGAATTGAATATTTGAAACCATTATGAAAAAGTGTCTTCTTGGCTTAAAAATTCAACTATTTGATTCAAAATACAACTGTTTTTGATTGAAGTTTAATTTTTTTTTATGTAATTGCAAAATGCAATTATTTCGTTAAAGAGTTTCCTTTCTTTGAAGAAAATTCATCATCATTCATGATTGAAAATTCATTTTGTTTTTGTAGAAAAGTTCGTCGTTGCAAATTTATCTTCGAAACTCAAATGTCTGCTGAGACCTTCTTTTTTTTCGAAGTTCAACTACTTGTTCAAAAATGCAACTAGTTGTGGCTCTGGTGGAAACTTAATCCTTATAAGATCAAAATGATATCCACTTTCTCATGAATTATTCTTTGTAACAAAATCAGAACACATAAGAAAATCAAAATTCAAAAATAGATTTCCAACTACTTCCTTTCCGGCTCAACAACCAACATTTTGATCTATTTGGGCTGAAAGTTCAAATATTTTTTCTGCAAATGCAATATATTTCGACTTGGATACAATTACTTTTTAAGTATATTTAAAAACTAAGAGATGTTAGCAAAAGTACCTGAGATTATTGTTTTCTAAGAACATTGAAAACATCTAATTAATGGGTTTTATAGACACTTTTTCAACATAAATAATGGACTCTTCTTACAGCTTTAATCTCTTTCTGAATAATTAACTATATATTTTTTTAAATATATGGACATTTTTCATGACCTACTCTATCATAGTTTTCCATATTCGAACATAAAAATTTTATGAGTTTATTTTTTGAAGTTGAGCGATCGAGGAAAACATCAAGCTAAAAACTTATCAACATAAATTTCTCTCTTTCTTTGGCTGTGCATATAAAACATGCATAGACCTTAGAACCATTTTCATGTTTCTAACGACTCAAATTTCTCAAACGTTAGAAAAATTCACATATGACGAACTGGATCATAAAATTTGGAAAAAATATCTGGTTCAACATTGAAAATGTAGGAGTTTGTTTTCCTAAGATAAACGATAGACGCTGAAAATCGCACTATAAATTTCGCTGCCCTAGCATACAAACCATCAGTCAAAATTAGGTTGGCATACCGATTTTTGGCCAAAAATCGTACTATCAGTTTTTCTGGTATTTATTATTAGAAATAAATAGATAGAATATAATTATATACATATATCTATATATATATTTATGATGAAGTTATTAGTACTTACTTTGGTGGCACTCTCTCTCTGTGAGTATACATGAACAATTCAAAATAATTTTCAAACTATACATATTTTTTGTGATTTCCTATGAATTGAATTAAACAATTATGAAGCATTCGAAAATTTATTGCTTCGACTTGAGTGTAAATAAAGCTGTATTTATATTCGAAATCGATTTATTTTGTTAGCAACTAGCAACAAGCTTCAAGATAACAGGACATTCTTTACAAATAGAAACAAAATTGTTTACGGCCTTTTTAAAAACAATTCCGGGCCTGCATGGGTGTTGTTCTTTTGTCAATGTTGTAATTATACTTTTCGCGTAAAACTAGAGAAGAGATTTCTAAAGAGAACATTAAGACTTAACTGAACCAATTTGTTGGAATAGTGATTAATATTGACTAAATTTGATGAAAATCATGAATCAATCTTACGTAATTTTTCACCATCCACTTATTAATAAAATATAGGTGTTTCAGTCATTATAAAAGTTGTTATTTTCATGTACTTTTCTATATATTTATTCGACAAATTTTAAGGTCTCTCAGAATCTGAAGGAGTGAGGACATTTCAACCATCCTTCTCAGCCGTATTAAAGGAGCATTATAATCTGACAATGAAACAATTCAAGGCAAAATGTGACAACAAAAACAAAGCTTTCTGGGGTGAAGTCAAAGTTGTTATTAAGCTTGCTACTGACATTGGAAATGAGTTGATAAATGATGTAGCGAAGAGAGCGACACGTACTGCTGGCACCAAAAAGGATTACGATGAAATTATTGAAGAACGTTGTCTGTCTAATGTCGTTCTTTGTAATGTAAAAGAATTCACCTTCGAAACAGTCGCACAATGCTTGAATCCAAGTGAAATTCCAAAAGAAGCTAGAAAGACTGCAATTATGAAAGATGCTATGAAGAAAACTTGTATTCCAATTATGGAAATGTAAGTTTGTTGCGTACTACAGAAAGAATTTCAAAATATTACTTTATGTTATAGTTTTCTGGTTAAGAATTTACATAAGATATAGACATTAAATTAAATATTGGATTGTTTTCAGAGCCAAGGTAAGAAATGAACATTCTTGTTGATCTGAGTAAAGTGACTGACCGCAGTGCCAGAAGAAAATATATACGACGACTTCTGATGTTCTAACTATCTAATTATAACCACTCCTGATTATAACCAAACAATGTGAACCATTGAATAAAAAGTTATCACTACCAGCAGTCGATTATCTTTCAATTTTTATCGAGAAGTCACGCTACTGTCTTATCACGATGTTCCCCGTTCTAGATTCTATATCCTTTGAAATATTTAAAAAAATTAGTTGATTGGAACAAGGATAATACAAAAAAATGAAACGAATATACAGGGTGACCAATAATAT
Source organism: Andricus quercusramuli (assembly GCA_932178445.1). Lineage (NCBI taxonomy): Eukaryota > Metazoa > Arthropoda > Insecta > Hymenoptera > Cynipidae > Andricus > Andricus quercusramuli. The sequence continues at coordinate 974,171 of CAKNXH010000033.1, read as the reverse complement.
ATGTCAAAAACTTTGGACTTTTTATATGGTCATTAACTCTCGCTTAGAATGTATGCAGATTTCTTATCTGAGAGAATACAAATCTCTCGCACGCCAAATTTTCAACAACTAACGTTAGATTGATTGGTCTCTGAAATTCTGTTAAAATGTTACTTGCATTCCAGATAACGATTATTCATTTTTCTGAAAACAAAAGGTTGTAAATTCATTTGTCAGGCTCTCATATCCAAGACTAGAGTACAGAGTCACGCAATTTTCAATTAACTATTCTTTTTTGCGTACATGGAATAAAATATGGTACAAAAATTTGTAAACAGTCATTAGGTAACTTCTTAACCAATGTTATCAAAATTTATCCGTATTCATATAAAAATTTTCAGTATCCTATGCGAATTTGAGGATCTATTAACGATAAATTTTTTTTTTTTATTTCCATATTCATATATTTTCCAGAATTGCAGTTTTCGAAAAGAAAAATCACATTCCCTAGAATTTAAGGAGCAAAAAAATGTTGAAAAATAAATAAAAATTTTGTACATAAAGATTGCGTACTCTTACACGACGTGACGTAAATGTGGCAAGTGCATTGAATCATGCGAGCAAAATACATTTTCAAACAAAATTTCATTTATTTTTTATTCTTCTAGAAAGCAAAAAATTTCAATCTGAAGTTACATTGTTACAAATCAGCAATCATTTTTGTTTTTAATTTTAAATTTAGCTTCCTCAATGGGAAATATACATTTTTTCGTTAATTTGTTATACACAAATTCGCATTTCATGATTATATAACTGAAAAGAAAATTTGGCTATGATTAACGATTTATGCATTCTCAATCATTATAAATTGTAATAGGTGTGTTTACGTTGCGGTTCTAATTTACTCAATGTATACGTTAATTGAGTGTCTTCGAACACTCCTTACATTGCAGACTTAATTTTCAGGATCTCAGTAAGAAAATGGTGAAACACGATTTCAAGTAATGTGCGTTTATTGGTTTACAGAATATTCTCGAGTGAAAATACAATAAAGAAGTTGACGTTACGAGTTCTACAAGTAGAGTGACCGTGCTCAGCTTTTCTCTAGGGCTCGATATCAAAAAATCAGTGGAAGGGATGGTCGACAGGTATAGGTGGTGGGAGCAAAGTTTGAAAATTTTAGTAGTTGGGTGAGAAATAGAAATTTCAATCGATAGGTCGTTTCAAGGGTTATTACTTTATAAGCAGAAAAACGCAGATCCGGGCTGAAGGCCCAGCAGAGGCGGAAAAGCAATTTGACAGGCATATAATGTAATAAGTACAGAGGTAAACGGCTCTAGGACCTCGAGGTCATTTATGTAAGCTCTTACTGAGTAACAAAGGTGCTGAATGGAAATTTCAGTAAATAACTAGAGTTTCAAAGGCTTAAGTTGACCCGGCGAAAGCTGCAGACATCCTAAGAACCTAAATTAGATGCTGTAAACAGTTCCTAAATTTCGATGGATTTGTCAAGTGCAGATTGTCACGTAGGTTTAAAAGAAAACTGAAAATATAAACTGTTATTTGTGTCTCAACAATGTGTATTTATATTCAACAGTGAAAAAACGATATTGAGCGTGCTTTCGTCTCCGAATTTGCTTAGCAGAAGCAATTTCCTATACTGAAAACACAATTCTGAATAAAAGAAAATTCACTTAATTCAAAGAAATCATTGTACTAAATACGAGCTATAAAACTTTTCTTCAATATAAAGAAATGGTTTCATCTCACATAAGCTAAAAACATGCACTTATTGTTGCAAATTACTATCTACATATATCAGATACTGACACATGATAACTAAGCGAAATAACGTTCTTACTGATAGAAAGAAATAAAACTTGTGTTTAAAAAGAACGTATTTGATATAGTGAAATGTGATTTTAAATCAAAGAAATAATTTCATCCAGCAAATCGAAGTTCATCGGCTGAATTTCTTATACATCTTTATTAGAAGTTAATTGTTCGTAATTGAAAAGTCTACTATAATATTTCTGGTTCGGAAATCAACTATTAAACTCTGAATTTAGAATAGATATACTTGTTGTTGAAAATTCACTTGCTTGTTTGAAATTATTTATGAAATAATACTATTTATGAAATATGCATTGTGAAGTGAGAAGATAGAACTATCTTATTAAAAATAATTTTAATAATTTGAAAAAAATTAATCTTCTGGATTGAAAATTCAACTATTGGGTAAAAAGTTAAGCTACTTTGTTAAGAATTTATTTCGTAAGCTGAAGATCCACCTCCTTGGTTGAAAATTGAATTTCTGGCCAAACCTCGAAATATGTTGGATCCTGACAGTATGGACAAACAGGTAAATAATGAAGAAATGAGAGCGAGCTGCGCGATTTGGTTGTCTCTTTCTTTTTTGTCGCTCTTTCTACAATTGTCACATATGTGCCTCTCATGAGTCGTATTGTACCTTATTTTGTGCAATTATGTTACACACATTGCCCATTTTGTGTATTCGTTGAAAAAATTATTTTTTAAAGAACATGCTTCTTTTAAATTCTTCTTGTAAAATTTCAGTACACATTCGGAATGTTTTAGGTTTATGCTTTTTTTTTAAATGTACTTTCAAAAATTAAATTAGAATGTTGAAATTTGTTCAGTTGAAAATAAGTGTGAAGAACCCCAACTCAATAACTAATTCATGTTCAATAAAGAATCGATTTATTATAGTTCGAAATTTAATCAACTGATTTAAAAGAATGAAAATTACTTTCTTTCTTGGAACTTCACATTTTGAGATTAAAAATTCACATATTTTATATAGAATTCGTCTTTGCGGTTCAATGGATCAAATGTTATTTTGAATTTTCATCTGTTGCAGTGGGAAAATTTATAACTTCGGTATCAAATTCAACTTCTTGGTTGAAAACTAAACTTTTGGTTTAACATTTCTATTTTTTGGTAGAAAATAAAATTTCTTTGTCGAGAATTCACCTTTTTGGTTAGGAAATTCAATAATTTGGTTGAGAATTTTCGCTCTTTTGAATATATTTCTTGAATGAAAGTTCATCTTTTGTGGTAGAAATTTGTTCTTTTCTGGTTGAAAGTGAAACCTCATGGTAAGAAATAAATATTTTTTGGTTGAGGATTAAAATATCTTGATGAAAATTCACCCTTGTTAATTAAAATATGAACTATTACATCTTCCATTAAGAGTTCTTCTTGTTTTGTTAAATTTATCTCTTTTCTATTGCTATTTAATTGCTATTTGAAAAAGATAAAAGATTTAACTTTCATGTTGAAAATTCGTGTTTCAAGAAAAAATCTTCGTTCTTTCGAATTGTATGTTTAACACCATTATAAAAAAGTGTCTTCTCGGCTTAAAAATGCAATTATTTAATTCAGAATACAACAGTTTTTGGTTGAAGTAGAAAAGTTCGTGGTTGGAAATTTATCTTCCTTGTTAGAAAACTCAACTGTCTGCTGGATTTTTTTTTTATTTGAAGTTGCACTAGTTGTTAAAAAATGCAACTAGTTGTGGTTTCGGTTGAAAATCAATCCTTATAAGATCAGAATGATCTTTACTTTCTTATGATAACAATTTTTTTTTAATTGCGGCAATTTTTAGCAATCTTCAGAAAGGTCTTATTATTTTATTGTTATGCTTCCTACTCGAAAAATGTGAAAATCTGAATAAATTGGTTTAGAATCAACCAGAAAGTTAATATATTTGGGCTTAAAGTTCAACTATTTTGTTGCAATGAAATATATTTCGACTTGGATATAATTATTTTTCCAGTATATTTGGAAACTAAAAGATGTTAGCAAAAGTACCTAAGATTATTGTTTTCGAAGAACATTGGGAACAACTAATGAATGGGTTTCATAGACAATTTTTGAACATCAATTAATTGAGTCTTCCTACAGCTTCAATCACCTTCCTGAATAATAACCCATATATTTTTAAAAATATATGAACATTTTTCATGACCTACTCTAGCATAGTTTTCCATATTCAAACATGAAAAGTTTATGAGTTTATTTTTTGAAGTTAAGCGATCGACGAAAACAACAAGCTAAAAACTTATCAACGTGAACTTCTTCCTTTTTTTGCTTGTGCATGAAAAAAATAAGCATAAATATCAAAAACATTATTGTGCTCTCCACGACTTACATTTCTTAAACATTTGAAAATTTCACAAAATACGAACTGGATCATAAAATTTGGAAAAAAAATACGCTTCAACATTGAAAATGTGGGACTTTGTTTTCTTAAGATAAACGATCAACGCTGAAAATCGTACTATAAATTCCGCTGCCTCAACATATATAGACCATCAGTGAAACTTAAGCTAGCATATTGATTTCCTGCAAAAAATCGTACTCTCAATTTTTTGCGTATTTTATAATAAAAATAAATAGATAGAATAGATATATATATTTTTTTCATGATGAAGTTATTAGTACTTACTTTGGCGGCCCTCTCTCTCTGTGAGTATACGTGAACAATTCAAAATAATTTTTAAACTATACATATTTTTTTGTGATTTTCTATGAATTCAATTAAACAATTATGAAGCATCCGACCATTCATTGCTTTGACTTGAGTGCAAATAAAGCTGTATTTATATTTCAAATCGATCTATTTTGTTAGAAACTAGCAACAAATCATTGCTTAATCTTACAGAATTTTTGACTCTCCATTTATTAATAAAATATCAAGTCAGCCTGTTATTATGAAAGTTGTAATTTACATGTGGTTTTCTATATATTATTTGAAAAATGTTAAGGTCTCTCAGAATCTGAAGGAGCGAGGACATTTCAACCGTCCTTCATAGCTGTATTAAAGGAGCATCATCATCTGACAATGGAACAATTGAAGGCAAAATGTGACAACAAAAACAAAGCTTTCTGGGGCGAAGTCAACATTGTTATTAAACTTGCTACTGACATTGGAAATGGATTAATAAGTGATGTTGCGATTAGAGCAGCACGTACTGCTGGCACCAAAAGTGACTACGATGAAATTATTGAAGAAAGTTGTCTGTCTAGTGTCGTTCTTCTTGTAGTAAAAGAATTCACGTTCAACACAGTCACACAATGCTTGGAACCAAGTGAAATTCCAAAAGAAGCTGAAAAGATTGCACTTCTGAAAGATGCTATGAAGAAAACTTGTATTCCAATTATGGAAATGTATGTTTGTTGCCTACTACAGAAAGAATTTCTAAATATTACTTTATGTTATAGTTTTCTGGTTATTATTTTACATAAGATATAGACATATGAAATTGAATATTGGATTGTTTTCAGAGCCAAGGAAAGAAATGGATATTCATCTTAATCCGAGTAAAATGACTGTTTGCAGTGCCAAAGGAAAATATATGCGACGACTTCTAAAGTTTCAACTATCTAATTATAGCCATTCCTTGTTATAACCAAACTATCTGCACCATTAAATAAAAATTATTCACTACCAGCAGTCCATTATCTTTCAATTTTCTTCTAGAATTCACGCTACTGTCGTATCACAATGTTCCGCGTTCTAGATTATAAATCCTTTGAAATATTTAAAAAAATTAGATAATTGGAACAAGGATTATAAAAAAATAATGAATGGAATATACAGAGTGACCGATAATATGTTTCAAAAACATTGAACTTTTTATATTGTCATTAACTGTCGCTTAGAATGCATGCAGATTTATTGTCTAAGAGAATATAAATCCCTCGCGCACTAAATTTTCAGCAACTATCGTTTTATTAATTGGTCTCTGAGATTCTGTTTAAGTGTTACTTGTATTTCAAATAATGATTCTTCATTTTCTTAAATACGAAAGTCTGTGAATTTACTTGTCATTCTTCCATATTCAATTCTATAATACAAAGTCACGCAACTTTTGATTAACGATATTAACAATACAATTTTTTTACATTCTCATTCATGAGACTGTATTGTATTCGTCCAAATTTTCGATCTCTGGTTTTTAACGGATCTTTATGTTCCGGCACTCCCAGAGTCCGAAAATCATAAAATTTTGTCGGTGTCTGTCTGTCTGTCTGTATGTCTGTCTGTATGTCTGTAGTATGTCTGTCTGTATGTCTGTATGGTTACCTGAATGTTGTCGCCACGCTAACTTTTGAAGGATTCGTCCAATCGAGTCAGCCTTTGGTAAACTTTTTAAGGGTTTCAAAATGAAGGTTAAGTTCGTTAACCAGATATTTCCAACCAAAATTAAAAATTTTAGAACATTTCCAAAATTTGAAAAAAAATTTTTTTGCAGTTTCAGAAATTTTTGTGAAAGTTTCTTACAGATGGGTGTAAGAATTGAAAATTATCTTAATGAAATTTTTGATTTCGATGGAAATTAGAAAAGTTATATACTTTTCAAAATGTTGAAAACTTTCAAAAAGTAGAAAAATAAATTTTCTGGTAGATTGAAAAATTTTAATCAGAATTTTCACTAGTTTTCACATGGTTTTATTTTTTAAAAGCAATCTTCTGTATAGCCTAGCTGCTGAGCGCGAACAGCGAGTATCGCAATGAGAATGTAATCGTCAAGGCCGTAGGTGCTTTGAGAACCCTCCATAGTACCAGATTGAGGTACAAAAATAAATATAATGTACATTAGATATAATAGTATTGAACATAATGTAGAAAAGCTCACATTTTGGACAAAATCGAGTGCGAAGCACGAGATACGTGATAAGAATGTGTTCGTTAAAGCCGAAGGAGCTTCAACAAAAGAGAATTCACAATGATGAAATTACAGTTGTTCATGCTTTGACTTTTAATTTCAAAAGGTCTGTGTACAAATGTGTGGGAAATATAAAGACCGAGCGCGTAGCGCGAGGCAAATACGTTATCGAGCGCGAAGCGCGAGAACCAACAGTCGCGCGCCCTAGGCGCGCTCAAACTTGCGAGCGAAGCGAGCCGCGCGCCTAGCGCCCAATGAGAATGTGCCCGCGAAGCGGGCATATTTTTTTTATTTCCATATTTATATATTTTCCAAAATTGCAGTTTTCGGAGAAAGAATAACATTCCATAGAATTTAAGGTGCAAAAAAATGTTGCGAAAGAAATAAAAATTTTTTACATTCAGATTGAATATTGTGTACTCTTACTGGACGCGACGTTAATGTGGTAAGTGCATTGAATCATACAAGCAAAATAAATTTCTAAACCACTTTTCGTTTCTTTTCTTTTTTATCTTGTACATTGCACATTTTGAATGTAATTTTTAGGTTTATGTTTTTTTTTTAAATGTACTGTCAAAAATTAAATTACAATGTTGGAATTTTGAATGCACATTTTGAATGTTTTAGATATATGTGTTTTTTTAAAATATACTTTCAAAAATCAAATTATGGTGTTGGATTTTTTTTTTAGTTGAAAACAGGTGTTCCGAACCTCAAATCAAACTAATTTATTTTTAATAGAAAATTAATTGATTTTAGTTTGAGATTTAATCACTTAATTTGAAGGAATGAAAATTACTATCTTTCTTGAAAGTTCATATTTTGTGGTTAAACATTTATCTGGTTCATACCAAATTCGTCTTTGCGTCTCAATAAATTAAATCTTTTGTTGAATGTTCATCTATTGCAGTAGACAATTTTATTACTTTGGTATCAAATTCAACTATTTGGTTGAAAATTAAACGTTTGGTTCAAAGATTATATTTTTGGGTAGAAAATAAGACTTGTTTGTCGAGAATTCGCTTTTCCGGTTTGAAAATTCAATCATTTGGTTAACAAATTTCGCTCTTTTGAATATATTTCTTGATTGAAAATTCATATTTTGTGGTAGAAGTTTGTTCCTTTTTGGTTAAAATTGTAACCTCATGGTTCGAAATCAATCTGTTTCGGTTGAGGATTAATAAATCTTGATGAAAATTCATCTCTCCTAATAAAAATATGAACTATTACATTTTTTGTTGAGAGTTCTTCTTGTTTTGTTAAATTTGTCTCTTTTTTATTGCTAATTAAAATCAGTCTTTTGTTTGAAATATTAACTATAATATTTATTGAAGATGATTCATATTTCTTGATGAAAAATCTAACAATTTGTTCGATAGTTCAAGTTTTTGCCTAAGAATCTCCTATTCTGTTAAAAAGTCGTCTCTTTTGCTAAGAAATTTAACTTTTATGTTGAAAATTCGTGTTTTGCGAAAAAAGTTTTGTTCTTTTAAATTGAATATTGGACACCATTATGAAGTCTGGTTGATAATTATTTTATTCCAAAATGCAAGTCTTTCGTTAAAGATTTTTTCTTCTGCGAAGAAAATTCGTCCTTCTTTATTTAAAATTCATTTTGCTTTTGTAGAAGAGTTCGTCGGTGGAAATGTATCTTCCTTGTTTGGACACTCAACTGTCTGATGAGAAATTTTTGTTTGTTTGAAGTTAAACTACTTGTTCAAAAATGCAACTAGTTGTGGTTTTGTTGGAAAATTAATCCTTATAAGATCAAAATGATATGTACTTTCTCGTGAAAATTTTTCGGAACGAAATCAGAACACATAAAAAAATCAAAATTCAAAATTAGATTTCCAACTACTAATAAATGGGTTTCGAAGACAATTTTTCAACATCAATAACTGAGTCTTCTTACAGCTTTAATCACTTTTCTGAATATTTAACCGTAGATTTTTAAAAATATATGAACATTTTTCATGACCTACTCTATCATAATTTTCCATATTCAAACATAAAAACTTTATGAGTTTATTTTTTTAAGTTAAGCGATCGACGAAAACAACAAGCTAAAAACTTATCAACGTGAATTTCTGCCTTTCTTCGCTTGTGGATAAAAAAAATGAGCATAAACTGCAAAACCATTTTTATGCTCTCCACGACTCGCATTTCTCGAACATTTGAAAAATTCAAATAATTCGAACTGGATCATAAAATTCGGAAGAAATATATGCTTTAACATTTAGAATGAAGAACTTTGTTTTCCTGAGATAAACGGTCGATGCTGAAAATCGTACTATAAATTCCGCTGCCTCAGCATATAGACCACCAGTGAAAATTAAGCTGGCATACTGATTTCTTGCCAAAAATCGTACTCTCAGTTTTTCTGATCTTTTATAATAAAAATAAATAGACAGAATATATATATATATTCATGATGAAGTTATTAGTACTTACTTTGGTGACACTCTCTCTCTGTGAGTATAAATGAACAATTCAGAATAATTTTTCAACTATACATTTTTTTTTTGTAAGTTTCTATGAATTGAATTAAACAATTATAAAGCATTTGCATTAGCACCTAGCGGCAAGCTTGAAGATAACAGGATATTTTCTTCAAATAGAAAGAAAATAGTTTACTGCCTTTTTAAAAACAATTTCGAGCCTGCATGAGTGTCGTTCTCTTGTCAATGTCGTAATGATACTTTTTGCGTAAAACTAGAGTAGAGATTGTTAAAGAGAACATTAAGACTAAACTGAACCAATATCTTGGAATTGTGTTGAATATTGAATGGGCCTAGCCGGTTAAGCATGTAAAATCTGCCCCCGCACGTATCAAGTTCAAATTTACGTCATAGTTTCATGCCCATGTGAAGTATAATTTCCCCCAATGATAACCTTAAAATTGCATTTTTGAGTGACTTAT
>CAKNXH010000033.1:948941-964177 GCA_932178445.1 Andricus quercusramuli | reverse complement strand
GCAGCCGTGTGGGAGGGTGCCGTATGAGCGTAGCGCTGCATGCATGGTTTTTATTTTTTTTACCCATGTTATGCCTCCACGAAAAATTCAGCAAAAATATATGTTAAAGCTGATAATCTGAAGATATTTTTGAGAAAAAATGGTAGGTGTATCTCCAAAATATCACATGAAAAAAATATTTTGAAAAATTCAAACATTTTTTTTTGTCATATTTTTTATCAAAATTTTTTTCATATTTTTTGTTTGCGTTACTCTCATTAATGTATGTAACATATATTTTGTTCATCAAAATCGGTTGAGTGGTTTTCGAGAAAAAACACTTTTTTGATTTTTCTTTCCCCCTCCATAAGTCACTCAAAAATGCAATTTTAAGGTTATCATTGGGGGAAATTATACTTCACATGGGCATGAAACTATGACGTAAATTTGAACTTGATACGTGCGGGGGCAGATTTTACATGCTTAACCGGCTAGGCCCTTTGATGAAAATCATTAATCAATCATACGTAATTTTTAACCCTCCCCTTATTAATAAAATATCAAGTGTTTCTGTTATTATGAAAGTTGTAATTTTCATGACGTTTTCTATATAATTATTTGACAAATTTTAAGGTCTCTCAGAATCTGAAGGAGCGAAGACATTTCAACCGTCCTTCTCATCCGTATTAAGGAACCATTATCATCTGACACTGAAACAATTGAAGAATAAATGTAACAACAAAAACAGAGGTTACTGGGACGAAGTCATATCTATTATTGAACTTGGTGCTCACATTGTAGAAGAATTAATAAATGATGTAGCGAAGAGAGCAGCACGTACTACTGGCACCAAAAGTGACTACGATAAAATTACCAAAGAACGTTGTCTGTCTAATGTTGTTCTTTGGGAAGTAAAAGAATTTACCTTCGAAACAGTCGCACAATGCTTGAAACCAAGTGAAATTCCAAAAAAAGCTAGGAAGAGTGCAATTATAACAGATGCTATGTTGAAAACTTGTATACCAATTAAGGAAATGTAAGTTTGTTGCATACTACGGAGAGAATTTCAAAATATTACTTCATGTTATAATTTTCTGGTTATTATTTAACATAAGATATGAACACATCAAATTAAATTTTGGATTATTTTCAGAGCTAAGGAAAGAAATGCACATTCATGTTAATCTGAATAAAGTGACTGACTGCAGTGCCAAAAGAGAAGATATACGACGAATTATGATATTTCAACTATCAATTATAACCATTGCGCATTGTAAGCGAACTGTGAACATCAGCAAATAAAAATTTATCACTACCAGCAGTCCATTATCTTTGAATTTTTCATTGACAAGTCACGCTACTGTCGTATCACAATGTTTCCCGTTTCAGATTATGAATGCTCTGAAATATTTAAGAGAATTAGATCTAATTATTGCGAATCACATTGCGAAAACTAATCATTGCAAATCACAAAAAATAGCTTTTGTTCATTAATTTGCTCAAGACATTATAAACATTTTTTTTCTTACTCTAACCTACTGTGAACTATTTCTAGATAGTAATTACACTGACTTGAGATTGATAAATCATTTCAATACATTTCATATAATTTAATAAAAAAACCAAAAGGATAGAGACGATAGAGGTAGGTAGAGCTGGCAGGCTGAAGAGGTTTCTTGGAAAGTGTAAAGAAATCACTAGCGATAAATTTATGTTATATTGTATAAAGGGACTGAAGATTCCTTTCACTCAATTACGAAAACAATCGTCTTCACCTAGTAGTCGAAAACTTTGATCTTTTTATATTGTCATCTAGCGCTATCTGTGATGTACTTAAGATATATTAGGAACAGGACCAGCGACCACACAGAGAAGCAAAGAAGTGTTTGAAACCCTTTTGAATGTTATTTGTAGCCATAAATTTGATCTTGAACACCCTAAGTTTGCCAATGGTGGCATGAAATAGCCCGCTACAGCATGGAATTATATCCGTTGTACTATTTTTTTAGTTATATTGAGAATATGTGCTACAGACCAAATCTATGTACCAGATGATACAAATACTTCCGTATTATTCAAGTTATTCAAATTCACAGGGTGACATAGCTGATATAGCTCGTTCTTAAGATTTAGATTCACGTTAACAAGTATGCGATTGCTTGCGCTTAACAAAAGAAAACTTGGCCTTGAGAAAATCGTATATTTTTAACGAATCAATGTTTTCATACATTTGAAAACCTCCCCATAATTCTAGTCTGGCAATGAAATTGTAAGAAGAATAAATTTTAAAATAGAAAAAACAGGGTTCTGTTCTTTGGTTCGCAATGTTGCAGCTTCAGTAAAAGTTGCCATTCTTCATAACTGAGACTACAATAGGATTACATTTTAGAATTTCTTTTCAGTTCTGTAATTTCAGGTAGATGGCTGCAGAAAAAATGATCTGTATTTGGTGAAAATTTCAATCATAGCCTTGGGATCTGTTACATCTCATGTCACATCTCATATTATATTTTTTGCTTATCGGGTCTGAGAGAAGACATTCCTTCTCTTCCAACAATTCCAATTTCCATCTGATTTGAAACATAAAAATTTTCAATTTCGACCAATAAAAATACAGAATAATATCAAGCAATATTTTAAAGAAATTATATTATGAATGTTAATAAGGTTGAAAAATTAGCATTATCATGTCTGATTATCCTTGTCTTAATATTATAGTTTAATATAAAGTTTTACTTCGACACAGTCGCACAATGCTTGAAACCATGTAAAATTCCATAAAAAGCTGAAAAGTCTGAAATTATAAGAGATGCTATATTAAAAACTTGTATAACAATTAAGAGAATGTAAGTTTGTTTCATACTACAGAAAGAATTTCGAAATATCACTTCATGTTATAGTTTTCTGATTATTATTTTACATAAGATATGAACATATCACATTAAATATTGGATCATTTTCAGAGTCAAGAAAAGGAACGCACATTCATGTTAATCTGAGTAAAATGACTGACTGCAGTGTCAAAGAAAATTATACTTCCTGTCCAGTTCTCGGGATTAAACTTGAAGTATCATCTCATGCCGCTCGTGCCGCCACAATTCAGAGCTAGAATGAATGATGTCGGAGTCCTAAATTTCCTTTTGTCACTAACTTCACTATCTGATTTGTTTCTTTGAGCTCGCGTCGTCAACCTCAAATAAAAATTCTTGTTTTCTTACTTTTTTCTTTTTCATCCAGTAATATGGGTAATCCAAAAAGATCAAGGAGAAAAGATCGTCACTCGAGACACAGGTCAAAGGAAAGTAGTGATTTGAATCGTTTATTAAAAGAAGTCGAGAGACTAAAACGCAAAATCAAGAAGCGTGATCGTCAAGATAGATCTTCGTCTACTTCATCTTCAGGGTCGTCTCGAAGTTTTTCCAGCTCTTGATGCAGAAGTTACCAATGTTCAAGGTCTAGAAGTGTAACAAAATCAAGATCGAGAATTTCCAGACGTATAAAAGAGAATAGAGATTTTCATTCAGCACAGCTTATTCTTAAGATAAGAGAAGTCCGATCCCTCGACTGGTGAGCCTGTTTCATAAGTACAGGACAAATCCAGATCGAACATCCTTTTCAGGTAATGAGAAGAGATGACTCAGCTCATTCTTTAGAGGATAGAAGGCCGACCCTTAGTCTGGTGAGCCTGTACAGTGTACACGAATACACGATTAATCCAGGTTGTTTATTTTTCTAGGTCACGGAAAAGAGAAGGTCTCAAAGACGGATGGCTCCACTCATAAGGTAAATTTTACGGAAAAAAAGAAAAACATCAATTCAAAAAAAACTGGATACCCTTGGAAAAAATCCGTCAACAATTAGTTAGAAAGAGGTTGAGTTGCATCCAGATTTAGTTTCAAGATGGGAACATTGACTTAAAGCTGGCCTCACTGATTGAATCAGAGATAAATTGTTGGAAACATATCTCAGGGAGGGTGGCTGCTTACTGGAACCTCCTCATGTAAAGCCGGAAGTAAGGCTTTCTATGAATGACGTTGCTCAAAAACGCGACGAACATTTTCAAGGCATTCAATGCTTAGCTGGTTCTACATTGTCGGCTATAGGTCCGGATATTTCAAATTAACTGAGAAAAAGGATATCTAGTTGGAAATGCTCGCAGATGCGGAAAACCTCATTACCGAATTACATCACTCAGTTTGAAAAGGGAGAAGAGCTTTTTTTACTCAAAAATATTCAAAATCCGTCAAAGAATTGATGGACTCGTCGTGAGATAATCAGGCCTCTCTTTTTGGAGATAAATTGACTGAAGAAGTTACTGAATCAGGAGCTCTTCGTTTAGAAATTTCGGGACAACGCAATCGAACAACAGGTCCATGTCTCGAACGGATCCCTCCAATTTCAAGGGAACCAACAAGGAAGCAGCGTCTTCGTATATCAGACGTCATCACAGCAACGTCAGCAAGCTCCGACAAATTCAACCAAATATCCGAAGCAAATCAACTGACAGAGACGATAGAGTTACTTAGAGCTGGCAGGCTGCAGAGGTTTCTTGGAAAGTGCAAAGGTATCACTAGCGATAAATTTATTTTATATTGTATAAAGGGCCTGGAGATTCCTTTCACTCAATTACCAAAACGATCGTTTTTACCGAGTCGTCGAAATTGGTCACATGAGGAAACCGTGGAGGTGAAAAAGCGATAAACTTTCAGAAATAGGGGCTATTAATTCCTGTCAATCCGTGAATGGTGAATTTATAATACCTGATTTTCTAGTGAAAACCCGGATACTTCTAAACGCTTTATATTTAACTTACAGATGTTAAATAATTCAATTCATTAATATAAAAAGATAGTTTCATATGTCACTTAGATCCAAAAGATGGTTTCCTCCACTTACCAATCGACAAAATTTACACGAAGTTTCTGAGGTTCGTCTTTGATGGGGTGTTATACGAATTTTCATGTTTACCACTTGGCTTGAATATCAGCCCGTTTGTCTTTACTAAAATCTTGAAGCTGGTGGTCAGTTATCTAAGAGGAAGAGGCCTATCTTAGGTGTTATATCTAGTCGATTCTCCAATTTCAGCAAACTCTTTCCACGGTTGTTTGAAAAATGTAGAAACTACCATAGATTTTCTGAAATCTCTAGGTTTTTTGATTAAATATTATAAAAGTCATTTAGAGCCTTCACAGGTATGTCCGTATTTGGTTTTGCATTGAATTCAGAATGTTCATCGATAGAGATTCCACCAGAAAAGCGCGAAGATTTATGTTCTTGGTGTCTTCTTTACCAGATTCAACCATAAAACAGTACAATAGTGTCACGAAGAATTGGTTGACCTATTGTAGGGATAAGAATCTCCATGCTTTTGATCAATATAAAAATGTGATGTTAAGCTTCCTCACCTTAGTAATGGAACGTTTTTTTCAGGGGAATCAATAAACCTGAACCATCTCGACCAAAATATGCTTGAATCTGGAATTTTGGAATGGTTTCCACTTGATAAACTTAATCTACAAAAACTTACTGAGAAGCTAGCAATACTCTTAGCTTTAGGTACGTATCATAGAGTTCAGACCCTTTCACGCACTCCGTTAGACACAATTGTATTCCCTGCTTCCGAAGTAGAAATTAAGATCAAAGCTCTCATAGAGACGACATAGGCTAGATCGTTCCAGCCTTGTCTTGTGCTACCATACTTTCATGGGAAACCAGATTAATGTGTAGCTTCAACCTTTAAACATTATTTGGAAAGAACAAGCGCATTTAGAGGTAATGTGAGTATGCTTTTCAATGGGCCCAAGAAGCCTCATAGTGCAGTAGATGCACAAACTTTGAGCTGTTCAATTGAAAATGTTCTACAGGTATTCATATGCGGCGTGGATAAACAGTTCACGGCTCATAGCACTAGACACGCAGCCACCTCTTTATCTCTCAAGAAAGGTACGTGTTACTTATTTCTGATTAAATAAAATGAACTTTAGAAAATTGTCAGATCTGAAAGTCTACAAATGTAATCCCGAGAACGAGGCAGGAAGTATAATCACGATTTAACTTCACGGACAGGTGAGTTCATTCAATCGTTGAAATATATACGACAGTTCTGGTGTTTCAACTAACTAATCATAGCCATTCCTCATTATGACTAAACGATGTGCACCATCAAATAAAAAGTTATCACAACCAGCAGTCCATTATCTTGAAATTTTTATTGAGGACTCACGCTACTGTCGTATCACAAAGTTCCCCGTTTCAGATTACGAATGCTCTAAAATATTTCAAAGAATTAGATAATGGGAACGAGGATAGTAAAAAAATAAATAAATGAATATACAGGAAGACCATTAATATATGTCACAAACTTTGGTCATTTTATATTGTCACGAAGCGCTACATGTGATAAGATAATAATGAATTCAGAAATAATTTTTTTTTCTGTTAGAAAATCGTGTTTTGAATCTTTATTAACTGTCGCTTAGAACGCATGCAAATTTCTTGTCTGACAGAATATAAATCCCGCGCGCACTAAATTTTCAGCGACTATCGTTTTATTAATTGGTCTTTGCGCTTCTGTTCAAATGTAACATGCATTTCGATAATGATTAATCATTTTCTTGAATACGAAAGGTTGGGAATTTATTTGTTCTCTCATGTACAAGACGAGAATACAAAGTCACGCAATTTTCAATTAACTATTCTTTTTGGTGTACATGGAAAAGGAAAAATATGGTGAAAAAATTCGTAAACAGCCATTAGGTAACTTCTTAACCAATATCATCAACATTTATCCGGATTCATATACAAATTTTCAGTATCCTATGCAAATTTCAGGTTCTATTAACGATTTGATTCTTTTTTCGATAATTTCCATATTTATATATTTTCCAATATTGCAGTTCTCAGAAAAAGAATAGAATTCCGTAGAGTCCAAGGTGCAGAAAAATGTCGCAAAAGAAATAAAAATTCTGTACATAAAGATTGTGTACTTTTATACGACAAGACATTAATGTGGCAATTTTATTGAATCGTGCAAGCGAAATATGTTTTCAACCCACGCTTGTTTTATTTGTTTTCTCTTTTGGGAGGCGGAAAATATCGATCTGCAGTTACATTGTTATGAATCGGCAATCCTTGCTATTTTTAATTCTAAATTTAGCTTCTGTAATAGAAAGTATACATTTCTTTTGTAAATTTGTTATACGTAAATGTTAATTTCATGATTATATAATTGAAAAGAAAATTCATCTATGGTTGACGATTCATACATTTCCAATCATTATAAATTATAAGATGATTGGTATTTATACTCAACCATGAAAAAAAGATTTTGAATACGCCAGAGATGAAAAAACAATTCTGAAGCATAACGCAAATACTGAGATTCAACTTGTTATTGAGATGATTAGTAGCATCACGAATATAGTTCGTTTCTCGAAGTCTTGGAGAACAATGTCAGGCCTCGAATGTGCAACGGAAACTGATGCCCGAAAATCGTATTCGCAGGAAATTTGGCACTTCTCGTTTCGGACAATTGACTCTATATCCCTTAGAGCGTTCGGCAGGGCGGGTTCGCGACCAACACTGTAAGAGCAAAAAGGATGGTAATAAATTACTCTTAGGTCCACATTATGTCTATAGATATACTTCGTTCCTGCGTGAGTCGGAAGCCCAAATATTATGTGTTCTAGGTACTAAGCGTGTGCATGACACGCTCTGAACCTACCACTGGGAACTCCTCGACATAAGATGCGGTCACGGTATGGTAAGGACACCGTCCTGGCATGCAAAAATAAAACCCTTTCCCTGAATTGAGCCCTTATGATTTGAAGAAACCAAAAGATTGCTCCTTCGACAAGGACTGTTTTTCTACATTTATGTGAAAGTTTCCATGCATATGCTTGTTGAGTAGCTCTTGTTGAAATTTTCAAATCTCTGCTTTCTTCACTTCGGCATTAAGACTTGAAGCATCTAGATAGAGTAATGCACTTTCCTAACTTCTGATGTTAAAATTCAGGCCAAGGGTCTCGGCCGCTTCCTCCGCGGATTTGTAAAGGAACGCTCCTTCGCCAATCATCTCGTGGTCCCTGACCATCCTTAGGAGATGATCTCTGCCATTCGCAACGATGTAAGCTGTACTTAGAACAATTCGGTTATGAAGACACTGGAGATTCAAAATTCCACGTCCGCCTTAACGGCGCGGAATGTATAATGGCAGAACTGACTAATTGAAATGCAAGCTTTTGTGCATATACGTGATCTCACGTGTGGTGACATGAAGGGCCTTGAGCTCGTTCTTCGTCCATTGAACCAACCCAAACGAGTAGAGTAGAACCCGGACGGCAAGCATGTGAGTCGCAGATATCTTGTTCAACGCCGAAAGATTGGAAGACCAAATCTGTCGAAGAAGATACTTATATCTGCTTCGGAGAGACAAATTCACTGATGTTACGTCCTGAATGCGGCTTTGAGGCACGCCCAGGTATGTATAGGTCCCTCCAGTATTAAGATGTCTAATAACACCTATATCCACAAGCTCAGGGGTCCTTGGGAATGCCAGTAATCTTTCCTTTATTTAGATGCATGTTGGCACACTTGTCCAAACCAAAGTCCATCCCAATCTCTCCTGTGTAGTTCTTGACGATATTCATTGCAGTTTGAAGTTTGCTCTTCCCAGAGGCATAGATCTTCAGGTCATCCATATAAAATACATGAGTGACATTCTGGTCGCGCTGATTAGTGGCACTAGAGAGGGATCCAGGAGAATTTTGCAGTGCGAGGGATAGAGGCAGAAGTGTGATGCAAAAAAGCAAAGGGCTCATGGTATCGCCTTGAAAGCCGCCCCTCTGGAAGGTGACGTTTTTCTTTATCAGACAATAATTTCTAGATGAGATAGTAGATCTAGTTTTCCAAAGATGCATCAATCTCTCTATGCATTTCACTATGTATGGATGTACCTTCAAGCTTTCCAACAGACAGATGATAAGTCTTTGAGAGGTTGAATCGAAAGCTTACCGGTAGTCAATCCAGGCCATTGACAGGACGCGCTGATGGACTGCAGCGTCTTTACGGACACACCTGTCAATTAGCAGGTTCTCTCGACAGCCTGCTACACCTTTTTTCGAGCCACGTTGTTCGCACATCTCTCGCCATACAGGCTCAATTCGTCGAACAATCCTGTTGTTTAAGACAGCTGTAAAGATCGTATACAGCGTGTTTAAACAAGTTATTGGCCTGTAATTATCTGGGTTGGACAAATTGCCTTTTTTCGGCAGGAGTCTAGTGCGTCCTAACACCAGTCACTGCGGAATGGGCGTCTCCGACTTCAAATATGAGGTGAATATGCGGGCCAAATGTTGGTGTCTAAAAGTAAACTTCTTCCACCAAAGGTTCTTGATACAATCTGGTCCAGCAGCGGAAAAGTTCTTCGTGCCTCTAAGTGCTTTTTTCACCTCTTTGGCAGTGACTGATGGACATTCCTCCTCAGATTTTATAAGGTCGCAAAACTCCTTTAAGCAAAACTTCTTGCAACTCCATATATATATTCTTATATACCCATATAATACACAAATGCAATAATAAAATATCTAAATAGTAGACTTATAATTTCATTAAGAAAGATAGAGATAGAGGTATGCGTAGGAGAGAGAGAGAGAGACATGTGTAGGAGGATTCTCGACCGTGTGTGATCGACAACCTCGACTGCCTCTCCCATCCGCGCTCACATCCTTTGTTCGTCATGAGAGACTGCTCGATCATGAGATGAGAAAGTTCTCGACCGTGTGTAAGAGATTGCTCGAGAGAGCGAGAGAAAGAAAGAGGCATACGTAGGAGGATTCATGACCGTGTGAGATCGGCAACCTCGACTGCCTCTCCCACTCGCTCTTACATCCGTTGTTGGTCATGAGAGACCAATATATCATGTTCGCTATTATTTGCTACTTACATGGCGAAGACTGTAATCGACTTACACTTGATGACTCCTGGTCTCTGCTTCCTGTGTCGGCTGGCCCATCGCTGCTCTCCACGCCACGATCACCTCCCATTAGTAGCTGAATCCGGCTCGAAGGACCATGTTTAGCTCTGCGTGGAAGTAATTGGTGACGGGAGATCGTAGAGTCACTAGTCGTTGAGTTGTTAAACAGACTGGCTTCATTTGTTGAACTACAATTCACTGCACTACACTACTACACTCGAACCGTTCGACCGCACGTCCACTTTGGAAAAAGGGCGAAGAGTAACTGAACTGAGTTGACGCGCAGTGGTCTATGAGAGGGACCTTGACGACCCTCAAGTGGCACCCTCTACTGGAGACGAGTCAAAACCAAACAACTTCTTTCCGCCAAGTTCGAACTTCGAAAGTGTGCATCGGATTAGCCTTCCAACATCAAGGAATAGCCAGTGGACACCAGTTTGAATCACCCTGTTGGCAATACAGAGATCAAGACACTTTGTCTCGCCCGGAAATGCTGCTCAGTATTTTCTCAAGTATCAAATACAGTTTCCTGAATAGCCACTAGTAGTCACGAAACACTTGATACTTTCAGCCATTGCAAAGATTTTTGACCCTTTTGGTTTAGTATCACCTTCAATAATTAGAGCCAAGATTATCATGCAGCAATTGTGGCAGTTGGAAATTGGTTGAGATGGGCCTTTTCCCCAGGATCATTATACAACTTGGATGAGCTACCAGACACATATTCTCCAACTCGGAAAATTAAAAATGCCACGATTAGCTTCAGTCGAAGATCCAACGCATATAGAGGTTCATGGATTTCGTGATGCGTCAGCATCTGCTTCTGGAACCTGTTAATATCTATGAGTGAGGGATGCTTCAGGATTCCCTCATACCCAACTTTTGTGTGCAAAGTCCAAAGTAGCTCAACTCAGCAAAATAAACTTAGCGCGACTTGAATTGTATGAAGCAAATCTTTCAACTAATTTATACCAATCTGAGGACAGTCCCTGAAGTAACTATAGAAGAATCCTACTTGTGGACCGATTCTACAATTGCATTTGCTTCAATAAGCAGCTCTTCAGAATAGTGGAATAAATTTGTAGCAAATAGAGTGAGGAGATACAACGAACAGTTCCTGGTGTAGTTTGAATACACGTCAGACATAAGATGACCCAGCTGGCATTATATCGCGAGGCACTGATACACAGTATTCATCTTATTCATCTTTGTGGTGGCACGGGCTGAAGTGGTTAGCCGAAGATCAGGATAAATGATCCATCGAAAGCTTCATTACTTCGTCCGAAATTCTAGAGAAGAAAAGGGGCATATCTTCCCCTTTATTGTCTGAAGAATTTGATCTATTTGAAAATTGTTCTTCCCTTCAGAGACAGAAGCGGGTAGTTGCTTGCATGCTACGCTTCAGACATAAAAGTCTCCATCCTAACGAAAAAATTAACTTGTTTCTTGACAGTAGACGAGCTTGATAAATCTATGATTATCTTGATCAATTTATGCCAGGGGCAAGCTTCTCTACCGGATTGAAAGTCTCTCCAGAGAGGAAAGCCTTTTGATTCTCGTTCCAGATTACTTTCTCTCAACCCATTCTTAGATGAAGGCATCATCAAGGTGAGTGGAAAACTCGATCCTGCTCACATTCTGGAATGGCACAAATATCCAGTTATTATACTCAAAGATCATCGTCTCAGCCAACTGATCGTATTGGACGGACACCATCGGATGGCCCAAAGGGCTTTTGTCGATATTACTTTGAAGATTCTGAATCCTAAACAATTAAAGATTCATTAATAATCTGCTTAGAAAATGCCTTGTCTGCTCCAAAATTAGAACAACTTACCTGCAGCAGTTAAACTTACCATTTGAAAGGATAACACCTGCTAGACCTTTCCTTAATTGTGGAATCGATTTTCCTGTACCGTTTATCATTCGTATATTCCGCAATGTGACTGGTAAGACATATTTTTCTGTTTTCGTATGTGTGGCTTCTAAAGCAGTACACATTGAAGTAGTTTCTTCGGTTAGAACTCCCGAATTTTTTTATGCTCTTGAAAGATTCTTCGGTAGAGGAGGAAAGAGTGCCCACATTTTCACCGACAAGGGAACAAGCTTTCTAGAAGCTAGCGAAGAGTTACGGTCTATTTATGAATCTATCCTGGCTGCTGATGCTTGAAATGAAATTGGATTTTTCTTGCATCTTAATTCATTGAGTGGAGTTTTGTCTCTCCTCTATCTCCTCACTTTGGAGGACAGTAGGAGGTGGCGGTCAAGTCCGCTGAGACGCATTTGACCAAGGTGATTGGATTGGCATCGCTGACCTTTGAAGAGTTGTCAACTGTTGCAATTTCATCATCAGAGAGCCTTCAAAATATCTTCCGGATCCCGATCATTGGCACGTTCTAAAAAATCGGCTTACTCGATACGGACTTTTGATTCAGCTGAGAAAATTTTTTTGGAAAAGGTGGTCCTCAGAATATCTTTTTCAGCTGCAGGAACGATCAAAGTGGAAAAAATCACAACCAGGACAATTGAAACCAGGACTTTTTGTCCTACTGAAGGAAGCAAAAACCCTCCCTCTTACTTGGCTACCTAGTAAAATTTTCGAGGTGTGTCCGGGTAAGGATGATTTGGTCAGGGTTGTTGAGTTGAGAATAGCCAATGGAAATATCTTAATCATTTAATTACTATCGATTTGTATCTCGCTTCGCGAACTTGATTATACAAGCTTCGATTTGTATTCTCAATTCACAAGTAGTCATTTATCTCCTTTCTTTTGGCATGACAGTGTTATAAACCTTGGAGTCCTGTTTTTCTGGATTATAATTTACTTTCAAGCATCCAACTTCTTTGTAGCAAATTATCCTTCATAGTTTGAAAATTCCACAATTTGGTTAGTATTTTTTTCTCCTCTCAATATATTTCTTGACTGAAAACTCATCTTCTGTGGTAGAAATTTGTTCTCTTTTTGGTTAAAGAGGGAACCTCATGGTTGAAAATTATCTGCCTTGGTTCAGGATCGAACTATCTTCGTAAAAATTCATCTTTTCCAATTAAAATATGAACTATTACATTATTCGATGTGGTTTTGGTGAAAAATTGATCCTCATAAGATCAAGATGATATCAATTTTCTCATGGACCATTTTTTTGTAATAAAATCAGAACACAAAAAAGCTCAAAATTCAAAAGTAGATTTCCAGCTGCTACCATTACAATTTCTTTCGATTGAGGCAATTCTCAGCAATCTTCAAGAAAGTTTCATTATTCAAATTAATACTCTTCCTACTTGGGAAATGTGAAAATCTAAATAGATTGATGTAGAATCAACCAACAAATTAATTTTTTGGGGCTGAAAGCTCAACTTTTTTGTTAAAAATGCAATATATTTCGAATTGCATACAATCATTTTGTCAGTATATTTGGGAACTGAGAGATGCTGGAAAAAGTACCTTAAATTTAAAATATTGAAAACAACTATTTAATGAGTTTTGTAGACAATTTTTGAACATAAATAATTGAGTCTTCTCACAGCTCTAATCACTTTCCTGAATATTTAACCTTTTATTTTTAAAGATATATAAACATTTTTTATGACCTACTCGAGCATATTTCCCCATATTCAAACATAAAAAGTTTATGATTCAATTTTTTAAATGTTGGTGATCAACGGAAAAAACGAGCTAAAAGCTTGCCAACCACTTTGCTTGTGCATAAAAAATAAGCATAAACCTTAAAACCATTTTTACATTCTCCACAACTAACTTTTCTAAAACGATGGGAAAATTCATATAATTCGAACTGGATCATAAAACTTGGAAAAAAAAATTCATTTCAACATTAAAAATGTAAGATTTTGTGTTTTTAAGTTAAACTATCGACGCTGGAAATCGTACTATAAATCTCGCTGCCTCAGCATACAGGCCATCATGAAAAATTGAGCTGGCATACTGATTTTCTGCCAAAAATCGTACTCTCAGTTTTTCTTGTATTTTATAATAAAAATAAATAGATAGAACAGATATATTCATGATGAAGTTATTAGTACTTACTGTGGTGACACTTTCTCTCTGTGAGTATAAATGAAATATCAAATTAATTTTCAAACTATACATATATTTCGTAATTTCTTATGAATTGAAATAAACAATAATAAAGCATTTGACAATCTATTGGTTGTGATAAAAAAATTATCTTTGCTTGGTGAAAATTTAAATCATAACCTTGAAAGCTGTTGCATCTCATGTCACATCTCATATGATTAATTATGTTAACGTTATTAATGTTGGAAAAGTAGCATTACTATGCCTGATTATCCATAAGTGTTTTTACTATGTATACCAATAATATAATAATATAATATATTAATATATAATATATATAATAATAATATATAATATAATATAATATAAAATAACCAATAATATAATTGAAACTAAGTCACATGTAGATACAGAATAATGACATAGGCCTTAAGAGAACAATAAGGTAGGGCTAAAGCAGGTTCTATTTGGAGTTGCTCAGGGCTCAAATACGGCTAAAATTTCAACTCGGTATATCCTTATATTTTATTAGGAAGAATCTGTCTATCAAGAAATGCGAGACGAGTGTTGCTGAAACACTTAGAGAAAATATGAAGAGGACTTGAAAAATTTGTGTTAGTACACCAGGAGAAATTCCTTGCAAAAATCTTGAGAGATCGTAGTATAGAATAATTGTCAAAATATGCGACAATTCTAATACAAAATTGATCTATTCTATCATCTTATTTATATCATTCTGATTACAGCAATTAAAATATGTTTGAGCTGAATGTATATATAATAAACTAATCAAGTGTATGAAATACAATTTTTCATGTTATTATAATAATTGTTTATCATTTAACAAGTTTGAAAGCTGAGTATTCTTTTGATTTTCGATCGATGATTTACTTTAATTTAATATAGGAAGTAAAATACAGTAAATAAAATGCTTGAGAAATTTCCAAATGATAATTGGTTTAGTAGAAGTATATCGAAAAATTTTGCTGAATTTCTGTTCCATTTTTAAGATTATCTGTGAATTTGGAAAGGAAGCGGCAGCTTCCTATCCGATGAATTATAGACAGGCACATGTGTTTGAATAAGAAAAACAGGAAGGTTAATTGACAATAATTTAAATCAAATTCTATTCATTATTATTGATATGTATAATATTATATATATATAATTTAAAAAAAAGTTAAACAATCACCGCAGGGTTCCACTAAGAGCAGCTGCCATCTAAAAAGAAAATGTCAATAGCCCCCA
>CAKNXH010000033.1:923969-943941 GCA_932178445.1 Andricus quercusramuli | reverse complement strand
TTGAAAGAGAAATAGGTATTAGTGAGACAGTGTTCTATTAAAGGTGTCAGATTGGAGGGGAAGTTTGCAAATGATTTAATAATATCGATTGTGTCAGAGATTGGTACTTTTGTAAAGAGATATTACTACGTCGAAACTTACTAGGATGTCTTGGGGTTGAATGTGAATTTGTTGTATTTTTCTGATGAAGTCAAAAGAGTTTTGGATGTGTGTGATTGAGTTTCCTGTGAAAGGCTTAAGTTTTTTGGCGAGAAAGCGTGCTAGGTTGTAAGTTGGAGAGTTTATTGCGCTGACGATCGGTCTGAGTGGGATGTTGTTTTTGTGAATTTTTGGAAGTCCGTAAAGTTTTGGAGAGATAGGATTAGTGGGTTTTAATTTAGATATTGTATCGCTGTCAAGATTTGAGTCTTTTAGGAGGCTTTGTGTTTTTCTGGTTATTGTTTTTGTGGGGTCTTTTTTAAGCTTGTTATATGTATCGTCAGTAAGAAGGTCCATGATTTTGTTGTTATAGTCTTCTTTATTCATAATTACTGTTGTGTTGCCTTTGTCTGCGGGTAATATTATGATGTCTTTATTCTGATTGCGTTCTTTAATAGCTGTTTTTTCTTGTTTTGTTAAGTTTGAGGAAGGAAGTTGGGCTTCGCGTAAAATGTTGGCTGTCCTACGTCGAATGTCATTTGCTTTTTCGGGTGGAAGGGTGTATATT
This sequence comes from Andricus quercusramuli, assembly GCA_932178445.1. NCBI lineage: Eukaryota > Metazoa > Arthropoda > Insecta > Hymenoptera > Cynipidae > Andricus > Andricus quercusramuli. The sequence goes on along the minus strand of CAKNXH010000033.1, from coordinate 943,235 downwards.
GTGGATTCCAAATTACTGATGATTTCTTCTTTTGGGATTTTGGAGGGGGCGACTGCAAAATTATGTCCTTTAGATAAGGCTGAAATCATTTCGTTGCTGAGATGATGGTTAGAGATGTTTTTTACTGTATTAGTTAATGGTGCGTGCTTTACTGGAAGTAATTTGTCAAATTTTATTTTTTGTTTCTCAGTGCAAAAATCTTTAATTCGTTGGGATTGGTCAAATAATATGCGGTCCAATGTGGACCAAATGTCAAATCTGAGAGTGTTTGATAGAAAAAGATGAAGTTTCAATAGTTTTTTGGAGATGGTATGCAAGTCAAATTTGGTATGTTGTATTTTTTAAAAAAGACTTGATTGGCCAATCAAGTTCAAGCAGTCCCTATCATGGGGCACTCTGGCCAATCACAGGCATCGTAGAGAATACATATATAAGAACAACATAACCTGAAACTTCAGTTTCAGATCAGCCTTGAAGAAGTGAACTGCAATGTTCACGAAACGTCGGCAACATTCATAGTTTCGCACACGATTGAAACCCGAAAAAATCTTGAAATTTTAAATTCTAAATTTTAAATTCAAATTTATTATAACGAATCATCGTGAAAGTATCAAATCTATTATTAAGTCAATAAAAGATAGAGATTCCTCAAAGTACATTTACTATGAAGACATCTACAGGTGAAACGATACAAAAGCAAATATTCAAAGTTGGACTTGTGAAAATTTGTAATTAAAGATTGACAGAGCTACTATAAAGTTCGTTTGGTTCATTTTGCAACTCTGAGACAACTGATCTTTTCGAAGGTGTTGAGAGTACAAGGGTTTAAAAATTGCAGCACTGTATATTGAAGATTGACTTTTAAAATACATTGAATTTGGAAAAGTAGCAACGCTGCGAAATAATCAAGAGACAGATACAAATTTTGACGTAATTCTGAGCTTAAGGAGCTGCACTAAGGCTATGTTGAAGAGGGTTACCTCGGAGAGTTCACTGAAACCAATTAGGCGTTTGTGCAAACCTGTTCCTTCCTGTATCTTCATTACCTAGAGTTGAAAGGCATATTTTATTGTTTTTGGGAACAAGTTCAGTCATTCAGAGAAATAGAAATATAATTCTAAAATATTCCTGTACTCATAGAACGTCGCAGGAAACTTCCTAATTCCACAGAAATTGATATGAATCACACTACGTGATGTCAATTTTGTGAATAGAAAGTGACTGAGCATTTTCGATACATTTTTTGGGGCTACGCACGAGTCTGGTCTAAGAAATTGTTTATCGAGTCAAAATTTTCAGAAAATTGAGATCAAAGTTTCAAAAAAGCGTATTTTTGTACATTTTGGAGAATTAACTGTTATTGAACCCGACGTGCTAGAGACTTTCAAATAGTCTGGAAGTATAGCCTAGACTTTGTCTTTTTACTTTCGCTATTCAAACATTCTTTCACATTTGCTGTTGAAGCACTGTCAGATTTCTTTGTTGTGGTTGCACGCGTTATAGGCATGCCCGCGAACATTGAGAAACATGAGACATTTAATTTTTACATAGTTTCAATTACCTGTAACCTTTTCATTCGCCTTCGAATCACAAACAGTATATTGTTTCAATTTCATAATCCTCATAACAACTGAGGCTCACGATCTGGTGGTGGAGGTGCTACAAGATAATGTCTGAATATACCATGTAGTGGAGCTTCTGTCACGCTAATTTTCTTCTTCACCCCACCTTGTACTAAAATAATACTGCCCTCCTCATCATATAATGGGAGAATTTCGTGGTTGAAGCCCCTTCCAACGATAGTATTATTAACTTCTATGAATCTTACTCTGCCAAAGAGTTTTTGTGGTTGATTCTTATAATCCAGGTAGAAATAACCGTTAAAACCAGAGCTTGTAAGCTTGTATTCGCGGGTAACAGTAATAGGAGGAAGCAAAGACCCCTGTGAGGAAGACTTCCGTTCATCGATGCAAACTGAAACATTTTGAAAAAGTTTGTCATGTAAATAAATCTCTCAATTTTTTAATATACATATTAAACAAGGGGGAAGTATTACCTGGGATCATGCTTACCATGTTGGTCCCCAATTATACTACATTCTACAAAGTTCCTCTTTCACGAAATAAATAAAAATACGGGATCGGAGAGTCTTCCTTAACCATGAAAACCCAAATTTTGTCATATACCTTTTTATCTACCATTAACATAAGGAAAAGAGATCATAACACACCAAATTCAACTTTTTATCTCAACGTATGATGATGAGAGGAGCTCTGATGTGTGTCATCTCTGAGGACAATCAGATCCAAAACGAAGCTTTGAGGATGGGTGTCAGATAAAGCAAATATCCTCATTTTATTGCATTTTAAACAACGATAGAGAGAAGGAGAATATGGCATAGCATTTTTTAATTTTTTAATGCAATTCTGCTTGCAAGTCGTATGAATTTGAGATATCCCCAAGTAGAAACAGACCAAAATAAAAGCTTCCAGCCCTTTCATCGCAATCCCTACCGTCCCTGATTATTCATCCCCTCTACTTACCGTGCCGTGTCAATCCCCTTTTATTTTTTCGAATTCACATATTTTATCTGTTTTTTCATGATGAACATTGATATGGTGGAAAAAGGGCCGCTCTCTTAACGTTTTTGTGATATAATTTTGTTTGTGCTTGGTCGAGTCACATCGTAGAGGGTATACATTTTTTCGCAAAATGCGAAGTAAAACAAAAAAGATGGCAGGGAAAAGAGAGAGAGGAAAGATTCCAGAAGATGAACTTCTCTAAGAATTGAGAAAATTGGAGAAGTAAATCAAGATAAGGCCTACCCATTCAGGAAATCTTTATTATTTTCATCTCATTTCACCTTGAGGTACTGAGCTCGTTGTCCCTTTATGATTGAGAAACGTTTCCTCTTCGAACTGGTCACTTATGCACGAAGAAGGCATTAACTACCAGTGCTTTGTATGGATCTTCGTCCTTTTACAGACGATCCTAACCGCAAATCGCGGAACGAAAATCTTTTCGATGATAGTCAAAGCTTCAAAAGGAGAATTGATCCTCTAAGAGAATCCTCCAGGAGTTTCGAATCTGTGTCACAGAACTCACTCGATGAATCTCCATTATACGATGAGGGTTACTCCTCCTAAAATAAGGTTAGGCTGGCTGCTGTCACGTCACCATCCAAAGACTCTGAAGAAACTAACAAACATCTTATCCTGAAAAAGCAAAACAACATGATGTTGAATTTCATCCAGATTTGTTACCAGATGGACCAAGTGGATGAAAAAAGGCCTACCGGAATAGATAAGATCATACGTGTCAGCTACACATTCCAGGAAAGGAAATATTTTCCTGGAAGCTTCTGTCTTAAATACGGAAATTGCAGCTACCCTTAATGATGCTGACGCCAAACGAGATGATTTCTTCATGCATGAACGGAATCTTGCTTGTACGGCCTTATAAGCTCTAGGAGAAACAATTACTATCATTCTAAAGTACGATGATGATTACGTTGATAAGATAAGGCTGCTGAAAAGATTGGATGATTCTGGAAAGTTCCTAACTCAACTATATTCTCAGATATCTTCAGCAGGATAGACTTTCATTGCTCCTGTTTTATCTGACTAAGTCGAAGATTCACTTCAGAAAACAACACCAGGTGATTTTCTTGACGGAGAAAAAGAAATTAGGCTGCAAAATACTTCAACGTAAGCAGCTGTCAGAAAGAAGCCTAATCAAAAAATCTCAGTGCGTGATTTGCATACACTGGAAGAACCTTCAAATAAAGTCGGCATCATCATGTCAAGATAACAAAACGTCGCGGTTGGTAAAAAACATTTCGAGGAGTCAGCAGCAGAACCGATCAAGATAGCCAGTACAAGCCAGATCAACAACAGCTCAACGGGAGAAGCAGCCGTCGAGCAATTCTTAGCTCGAGGTCTGAACAATTTATTTGAAGACTAGAAAGACCTAACGAATGAAACGTTTGTTTTGGATTGTATCATTCTTGTGAATAAGAAATGAACTTTATGAAGGCCTTCTCTAAGCTTCAGAATATTATGGCCGTTGAACCCTGCAAACCGTGCCCAGGACAATTTTTTTTTCTTATTTTTTGGTCCCAAAACCTGATGGATCAAATCGCTCCATTCTGAATTCAAGACGTTTCAATAAATTTAGTAAAATTTCCCATTTTAAACTGGATGCTTTAAGAACTGCGACGAAACTTGTTTCGCGTGACACTTTTATGTGTACATTCAAATTAAAGTATTTTTATTGTTTAGTAAAGGTCGATCAGAATAGTAGAAAATTTTTTCACTTCATTCTTGACCATCCTTCTTGTATTTACCAAGATAAAGAGACGCATAGATATCAATTAAGAGAGAAGGGTTTCTCTCCCACAATTCATGACCACTTTTGCATAGAAACGTGTAATAACGCTTGTTCAAAGTGACTTGCTTGGCCGGAAGTCAGTAGTTTGCTGATTGCTATATAGGTATAAGGTAAATAGGTATATAGGTATAAGGAAGATAGGTATATAGGTGTAAGGTATCGATATTTCAGACTGATCTAGAATTCTTGTGTTATTCATTCAAATGACACGTTCGCTTCGCAATACTGCTCCTAACCAGGTTGCTGATCAATCTCGCTAGCGATCACCCCAAGTGAAAAGCCTCACAATATTCTTATGTGTGGTTTCCTAATTGCGCCCATTAGTATCCAAGGTCTTTGTTTCAGGCGTTATTCACTCTATTGACACTCTGTTTACAAACTATTTGTCGCCACAATTTTCTGTCCTGGCATACTACTCTAGCTTCCTTCACCTTCATGCATTTTTTTCATGCAAGCTTTTGTGATTCTGTGGCTTCATATGTCTCTTCGGAATAATGTCTCTTTCACAGATTCCAACAATTCTTTTGGCGGTTTACCTCTGGGCATTCTGCCATTTACTTCACGTTTATACACTTGTTTGGTCAGTCGTTCTTCTTTCATTCTTTCATGATGTCCGAACCATCATAACTGATTTATTTCTCATATGTCAACTAGTGTCTCTGCTGTACCAAATTCTTTAAGGATTATCTCGTTTCGGACTTTGTCCATTAGTGTTTTCCCGCATATTGTACGCAGAGATTTACTCCCAATCGCGGTCTTTTTACTCATATCCTTTTTTTGACAGGTCTATGCCTCGCTACTGTATGGTTTTGTCGATACACATATATAATTATGTATGGCTATTCTAGCCTGTTCTGATATGTTTCTCTTTCTGAGAGTGGACCCTTCTCCACCGATAACCTGCTTGCCCTTATTTATGTTCCTATCTAACTCCCCAACTATTTTTCCGTCGCTAGTGAATAAGCTGCCCAGACATAGGTAATTGTCAACTTGTTCTAATGTTCTATCATTTAGGACAATTTTGCACATTGTTTTCTCACTTTTTCCTTCTAACACCATGATTTTAGTTTCATTTACGTTAATTTTGAGGCCCATGTTCTTCATGCTTGTATTAAGTTTATTAAACGCTCTTTACTGATGAGAAAGGAAGCACTGGAAAACCTCACATGAGGTATCAATATCTAGGTTTTGTTATTTATTCATTTCAAATGAGCTTAAGTCACCAGAAGACAAAAAAATTCAAATCCAAAGAATGATAGACGAATTCTGATCTAAATCAAGATGTAAGATTCGAGATTTTGTGAGATAGCAACATCTCCAGGAATTCCTCGTGGGATTCTTCATAATGGAATAATGAAAAGAAGAGTATTCATAGCGCTAGTTTTGAAGACTCACGTGTCATTTGTTGCTAGGAAACATCGGAAAGAAAATTATATATTAACCATCTGAAGTTAATTGCAGTCCTTTATGCCCTGATACTTTTTGCATCAGAATATCGCAAGTGTGAAATCTTGCTCAGAATTGAGAATACTACGGCGGTAGCGTACGTCAACTGAATGGGAGAAGTTTAATACCCATAATTAAATCGCTTAGCTAGAAATATTCAGGGGTGGGGTGAAGGAAGGGAGATTTGGATACGAGCACCTCATATACCTTCATTAGAGAACGCAAATGCTGATAGGGGATTCAGAAGATGAAATATTGATAGAGAATGGGAATTAGCAAATTTTTCTCTTGAAAAATTTGTAGAACGATGGGGCTATCCAGGAATGGATTTATTCACATCTAGGAATAATGCTAAAACAAAAAAGTCCTGCTCATGAGAAAGAGATCCTGTAACATGGTTAATAGGTGCGTTTACATTGAATAGAAAAATTTACCATAAGCTTTCATGTTTTTCCTCCTTTCACAGTTATACTGAGATGCTTACCAAATTCCGAAACAAAAAAGCGTGTGGTATCCTAGTCGTTCCTTATTTGGTCATCTAAGCCTTGATTTCTAACCTTCATAGTCATGCTTATAGATAAACCAATAATTTTTCACCTTCACCGAGCCTTGCGTTATCACCTTGCAGGTCGATCAATCACCCGTTGGCGAGTGATCTTTCTTTGATTGCCGGCAAATTATTCGGTCAGCATATCGAAAGAAAAATGTACCAGAGGACTCCACTGACATCCTGAATTCTTTCTTGAAAGAATCAACCATTCGTTAGTATTAATGTGGCTTGAAAAATTGGTGCAACTTCTGCACTTAATCTACGATTGATCCTTTTCTACCAGGTACTCGATGTGTTTTATAGTATTTAACTGATCATTGTAAGAATGGAGCCTCGTACGCTATGCTAAATACAAAAAGATTAGCGATATCACTCATTAACAATAATGACTCTGCAGAGATCAACTGATGAATCATTGTTTCTAAGGATTTTCAAAGTTACAGTCCACGAAAACAACGAACAACAGGATTTAGGACTCAGGAATGGTTTTAAAATTGCATCCTGAATATTTAGACCTGAAACAATTAACATATAAACTCGTCATTTTTAAGGCTTTGGGAACAGAAAACAGACTGCAGACGCAAGCCTTAAGCAAAGTAGGTAATATTTTAATATCAAAAGATCGAATTCAAATCCAGATAACCAAGGATTCGAAACTTTAAGAGCAGGTGCAGCTAAAACCAGTATTATATTGCCTTTTTTCAAAGAAAGAACAAGAGTTTGTACGGCAAGAGCCTCAATTGACTATCTTATAAGAACCACAGGAATAAGAGGAAACGAGAAAAATTCATTCCTTACTATTTATAATCATCATCATGCAGCAACTTCCTAGTCCCTAAGCAGATGGATCAAGGAATGTTTCGAAGGAGTCGGAATTGAGGATCACTTCACAGCTCACGGCACTAGACACCCCTCGACATCATCAGCAGATATCAAAGGCTTAGATATAAGTGTCATTCGTAATGCGGCCAGTTGGTCTGAAAAATCTGAGATGTTTGTTAGATTTGATAAGAGACAGATCGTCTGCCACAACGAAAATTTTGCCGCAAGTGTTCTTGAAGAAAGAAAAATGAAAAATGAAAGACTGAAAAATATCCTTTAATGGAAGCTATGAACATCTACAGAGTGTAATCCTATTTCCGAAGAACGAGACTTGAAATATAATTAAAAATCAAACGAACTTCTATACCTGTTAAAAAGTTCAATTGTAATTATATGAGAGTCTCATCCGAAGAGATGACAGCCCACCCATAACCTTCCCTTACCCTTCCTCGAAAATTTTTGTTTTCACCTTCAAAAGTTATGAAGATAAAAGCAGGTGGTGGCGCTTGGGTGCCTAGGTGGTCCAGCGCAAGCAATTTTGCCTTTTAGTACTTTCTTAAGTTGTGGTTCATCTGAATCAAAGTAGTGATCCCACATAGTGTAATCCCAATCCGTTTGAACGAGATTCTCATATAATTACAACCGAACTTCACTTACAGATAAGCTTGCTTGATTTTCAATTTTCTTCGATTCCTTTAAAACGGACTCAATGTATTTTTTAGAATTAACGCGATTCAAACGGAAAATCTTTACCCAAATAACCAAAGCTTGAAGGATTTCCGCCCAAGGGTAAGGAACCCTTGAAATTTCCATAATTAACCCATATGGAAAAGAAGTATTGGTAAGTATTGGATCCAGTACTCCTTTCGCGGAGAAGTATGGTATTTCCAATAATTATTCGCGAAAAAATTATTCAATCCTATACTTGCCAATTCTATTCTAACAGACGGGAATAACTCATTTAATTAATGATTTCAATTTTTATTCTAATGTGCACTATCTGAATTTAGTTTACAAAAGAAACCTGCAAACATGGACGGAGATTCAAAAGTCATTTAACTGTCGATTAGCTAAAGTGGTAGCACTTGGAGTTTGCAACTCTAATGATAATAATTTTTTGGACTGTTTGAGTATTTAAATTTTTTTAATTATTATTTGCATATGATACACAGATAAAATACATAAAAATAGTATAAAAAGAACAATATGAATAAAAATTGAAATTTTCTACAAAAAACCACTTTTTTGCAGTAAATGTGGTATACTATATGAGAAAAAGTGGTGAGGAGTGAATATTTTGGGTTGTTTTCATAAATTGGAAAATAGATTGAAATAAAAAATATCAGCAAAAAATGATACTGCATGAGCTGAATAACACTTGGAAGTGTCTTTCATCGCCGTCCACGTGAAGTGCGTCGATTTTTCAAAAGCCTTTTTCTGGGGGTAGAAAACTAATGACTAAAACCAGCAAATGATATTCATCAAGTTATTATATCTATCATAATTGCAACAATATTTTGCACCTTTGAAACACACATGTGTGCTGTAAGATTAGTTTGGATAAAATGTCGAAGTGGGGAAAGCGCAAAATGGGTTCATCAGACATAGGTCCTATTAGCATTGGGTTCTTGTAGATGTTCAAATTCATCGAAACTAATCGGAATTAATTCCTTGTTTTTGGTTCTCCTTTAGCAAGAGGGATTCGTTGTTTTGCACATTCTATCGAACCAAACATTGTTCCTAATAGAAACCTTAATACTTTCTGTGAATGTTAAAAGTTTCGTAATGGCCTATTAGTTAGCGGAGAATGTGTTCAATTAAAATTCCAAACGATGCAGATTCCCCTTCTCATTAAAATTTACCTAATTTAATTAGAGTACCATTTTACATCGAGAAAAATCCACACAAAAAGTTCACTAATTAGAGTAGTAATCGAAATCACTTAAGAATTAGTCACTATTTTTGATCATTCACTCTAGTGAAATAAACATTCAATCTCGATTCCTGAATAGATTAGTACAATATTCATGATTCAGATTAACGAAGCAAAGGGGTATGATGTATTTCCAAGAGGAATTGGAAAGGGGAAGCTTCACTACTGCCGTGCATAAGCTTAATAATTGATGAGTTTTATCGATAAACCCAATAACTAGGTCAGAATTATGAAATATATATTGTCATGAAATTAAAATTTTGACTGACAAAAAGTGTATTTGTCCATGATATTTTGAATGGCCTATACATATGTACAGTAGGAAAAAAACATACAATTAACAGTAGGTGCTATAACGGTAATATCAGTCTTCTTTTTTTCAATAAGTAATTTCGAATACCCTAATATTAATTATTGAAAAAAACTTGTGTATTCCCTCAATTATTTTGACTCATATAAATTGTCTTTTACTTTCTAAACACGAAAGAATCAAAATTTCAATTCCAAAGAGCTGCGAAAATAGGACTATGTTATTGAAAGTCATTCATATTTGAAGCAAATATGAATTGTATACGTGTGTAATTAAATATTATCTGTGTACATTAAATGTATAACCAGGGAAAATTATTGATGAAGATAGTGAAAACTCGGTTCCATTCCTTAAGTTGAGGGTAAAGTGGTATAAGGTGGGGACAAAGTTGTATAATTTTGGTACAAAGTGGAATAAGGATGGATACTGAGTAGGGTGACAGTAGCAGGGATCATTTCTCATAGTATATATCATATTAATATATATTTACCAACAATATCAACAAGAACCGCCAAGAAAAATACCAGAGCAAGAGCGACCCTCATTTTTTCTATAATAGATGAAACACAGGAATTCGTTATTATAATAAAACTAATGAATATTCTACCGGAAATGTGATGGTTTATATAAACATGCATAGACTTATTTATTTATGACATTCACAGACAATTACGATTACGTACTTTTGCGAGATTTCGCATTAACTTATATTAATTTTCTTCACTGTTAGCAACACGTGAGGCCAATTTAGCTGATAGCGTTAAGCTACATAAGTTATTTATATCGCTCTAAGTTGTAAAACCAGATTTCGGGGAAACTATGCTAAAGTGGGTCACAAGAAATGGTTGAATTGTTTTATATAATTCATAGGAAATTATTAAAAATAGGAATTCACGCTCTTATAAGACTAAACCATGTATGTAAATTTTAGATTAAAAACTTTCGATAAAATTCAGTATTTAGTTGCTGTCAATTTCTTTGAGGCAGCTCCGATGATATGCTATAGTATATTTCAGAATCTTACTAAGGTAACTGCTGTAATTATTTCTAATTCAAAAATTTGTTGACTCTTTTATTTAAATACAGTTGAGAGTTGGTACATTGCACGTGACAGGGCTGGTTTTCTGGACTGTTGATTATCATTTTGGTGTTGAGTATTGAGTCTTGAGTCTTGTAAAAGTGAATGGTGTGATTTTCATTTAAAATATTTTATTTTTTGCTGTTTTAGTTTGTTTGTTAAATATCACAGGCAGAATTCTAACTAATTTCGACGTTTTTAGACCCACTGAGCGAGCAAATTTTTTTTTCACTTTGATGTCTGTCTGTGGTTGTTGTCGTTATAGAGTTATAGGATTTGCAACACTTGAAAAATCAATCGAAAATGAAGTATTCAAGACAAACAACGCACGATATAAAAATAAGTCAAGAGAAGAAAACCGTTGCTTTTTGAAAGTTTCACAAAAGAATCATCACAACTTTCTAAAGTTTTTCAAAAAATTAAAAATACCAATTTTGATAGCACAAAAAATAATGAAAACCCGAAAATTCCATTTTGCGGTCAAACTGTGCCTGACACAAAAAAAGATAAATAAAAAAAAATTGTGCTCCCAAGGAAGATCTATAAATTTGTTGTATTCACTTTCTGATAGGACGCGTGGTTTTTGTTCTATTTGTGAAAACAGTATTCAAAACAAAGGAATTGAATTTTTGGACAAACCATATAGGCAACAAAATAAACTAATAAGCGTCATTTGTTTAGCCAAAAAAGAGCTATAACTCTTTTAAAATCATTTTGTGATGGGATGCGTAGTTTTTGTTTCAATCGTAATAAAATAACATTAAAAATAAAAAAATTAATTACATAGAAAAATAATATAACGTATGGGAAAAATCAATGAACTTTTTAGTTTTGTTGAAAAAATAATTGTTTGGACGAATGAAATTTTATTAACATTATGAAAACTTCTTACATTCAGTTCCAAACTTACGTAAACATACGTTTCTATGGCGGAATCGGTAGAAACAAGACTATTGTTTCTGCTTTTTCTTCTTACTCAAAACATTTTTTCTCAATTTTAGCTATCCTCCTGATGAAGCAAAATGGGCTTTAACCAAAAATATAAAACAGGAATTCCCCACCTTGAGGGATAAAACCAGTGAATGTGGATGCGTGAGTTGAATTGTTTTTTAAAGTTTCTAAGCGGTGGTACTTTATCTAGGGTTGCTACAGGTCAGGGAATTCCAGAAAGTCAGGGATTGTTAATGAAAACATGACAAGAGTCAGGGAATTTCCGATAAATTGAAACTTAAGTTGATTTTATTTTTTTGTTGAAAACTTGACAATTTTGCTATAAAAAAAATTCCTCTTGTTCAAAAATTCAACTGTTTTGTTGAAGATTTTTCTTTTCGGGTTGAAAATTGATCTATTCTGGTGAAAATGGTATCTGTTTGGTTAAAGTCACAAATTTTTGGCTGAAAATTAATCTGTTTTGATTGAGGGTTCAACCATTTTGTAGAAAATTCAACATTTTTGGTTGAATTCAACTGCTTTTTGTAAAAAATCAAAATCTTGTTTGGATGAAATATCAACCGTTACGATTTTTGTTTAAAATTTGTCTTTTTTGGTTGAAAATTAAACTACCTAATTGAAAATGGAACTACTCTATTAAAATTTTGTTTTTCAGTGATTTGTCATTCTGGTTGAGAAATCTTTTTGTTTTGTTCAAAGTTTAACTATTCAGTTAAATATTTTTTTGCTATTAAATCTATTTTTATATCTGAAAATTCGACAATTTCACTTTTAGTTGAAAACGTATCTTCTCTAGTTAAAAATGCAACTTTCTGGTTCAGCAATCTTCTTGGTGACTAATTCACCAAGAAGTAGATAATGAATTTTCTTGGTTAATAATTTATCATCTTGTCTAAAAGTGATTAGTTTTTTAATTGAAGAATTAAATTATTTGGTTAAAACTTTGGTTTCAACTTGATTGAAAATGCATCTGTGTGGTTGAAAATTTAAATATTTTGTTAAAAATGTATTCTATTTCGTTGAGAATGTATTTTTCCACTAAAAATGTAAGTATTCTATTTTAAGTTGAAAATTTATTTCTTTTGCTGAAAGTTGAATTATTTTCTTGAAAATTCATTTTTGTTTTGGTAGAACATTTCAATATTCTATTTTTGTTTGAATTTTTTCTTTCTTGACAAAAAATTCATGTATTTTGTTGAAAAATTGTATTCTTTGTTAGAAAATTCACCTTTTTGATTGAAAATTTCGCTATTTGGTTGAAAATTAATTTTTTGGTTAAAGATTCATCATTTCAGTCGGAAATTAAACTATTTTGTTGGAAATGAGATTTTTAAATTAAGAAAATCTATTCTCTCAACTAAAAATGGAACTATTCCATTTTCCATCGGAAATGTATCTTTTTTAATAGAAATCCAAAATTCCTAGTCAAAGATTCATCCGCTTGGTTGAGAATTCACTTCTATATTGAAAATGGAAGTATTATATTTTTTCAATCAATAATATTGGTTTGGAGGTAACCAAACCCAAACTCCGTTCTAAGACTGTTGTCGATAAAATACAAGTAATCAAATTTTTTGGTATTTACAGTCTTATAAAAAACAACACATTTCAATTATGGTGTCAACATTTTAATATGAATATTACACTTTTTGTTAACAATTGAACTTTCTTACAAATTATTTTTGTTTTTGTTAACATTTGATCTTTTTTTGTTAAAAAATCATGTATCTCTGTAGAAAATTCATCCTTTGATTAAATATCTCACTATTTGGTGAGTGATTAATTTCTCTTAGTCGAAGATTCATTACTTTAGTTAAGAAATCATTATTCAAATTGAAAATGTAACTATTCCATTTTTGATTAAAAAGTCCTCTCTTTGGTTTGAAAATTAGTCAGTTTTGTTTGAGAATTCAACTAGTTTCTTGAAAATTCGTATTTACTGTTGAATTTAACTGTTTTTGATTTAACTTATCACACTCTTTGTTCAGAAATGATGTTATTTTTGAAGATAATCCATTTAGAACGGTTACAGAGAATGGAAACTTGGACAGGAAAGAGTCAGGGAATTTCGAAATTGAAACTTCGCAGCAACCCTGTTAGTTTATATTATTATGATTTTTGATCCCTTATGAATATTGAATTTTAGGAACACTTCTTCAATAAAAGAAACAGGAACGGCTTTATTAAATATAGACTATAAATGCTCGCAAGAATTTGCCAGAAGACGAGAAAAATATATAAAAAATTGAAATCCAGATTAACTTCAACCCCAAATATATGCTTTCGACATATTATATAAGTTTCAATTCGTCTTTAAGCTCTTTACGTTACTTTTATAACTTCACAGAATTTTGCTTATATAAAACCACGACGACTGCTTTGAGCTCTGTGAAGTCATTAAATATTACTTTTATTAGGGCACTAACCATCACTCCACAAAATAATGTTGTTGATGACCCCGGATATCAGAATGAAATTTAATTTTAACCTGTTGCTGTGAATAAACTTACATGAATTTATTATGGTGCATATTTTTGTATTTCACCATTTTTAAGAATCTCCTTTGAATTTATATTTATTCTAAAAATATTAATTTTGTCACAAGAAATCAGTGAATTTCAACTATTTGATGAGTGACTTCCCACTATTTAATTGGTAAACACTGCAACGGCACGGACTACTAATTGCTGAGTGGAATTTCACTAATTTTCTTAATCTAGAATTTCCACTAATCAAATTTGTAGTTTTTTACTAATCGTTAGTCACCGACTTCTCTCCGATTGAATTAGTGGATTTGCAGTATCAATTAGTGAAATTTCACTAATTCAGATTTGGAGAGCATGTAATTATTTTAGAAATAATTTTTTAAAAAGTACATTTAGATATTTCTGAGACGAATCCAAAAGCTTTTTCGGTTTTTCGATCGGACGCTTTCTTTGCATAGGATACTTTGCAAAGTTTGAAGTCATATAAAAATGATTGAATTGTTTAAAACATAATTTGAAAAATCAAAAAAGGCACACTTCAATAAAGTGCCTTGATATATGTAAAATTATTCGCCTCAAAGCAAGAAATATTTTTATTGTTAAGTCCACTTTGAATTATATGTTATTTATACAAAAAATGTTTACTGTGGACAAACTTTTTTGAATAATATAAATGACTACAGTTTTTACACACTTAAATAATAGTATATTGTGCTACAAGTTGAAAAAGCGAGAGATTTAGAACGAGTGTGAAGTTAGCTACCCGAGCGGAGCGAGGGTGGCTATCACACGAGTTTTAAATCGTCGCTTTTTCAATGTGTGGGACACGATACTTTTTCTATAATTTGTTTAAAAAGTGCTAGTTTTTGTTTACCTGTTTTTTGTGTAAAAAGAAGGCGATTTTTTGTCGATTGACGCAACAATAACACCGTATTTTCGGAGAAACTGACGGCGTTTTTAGGTTAGGGACGGAGTCGGAAAATAGAATTAAGTTGGCTGTGCACGATGCACAAGCACGCCCGAGGCATCACGAACACACCCGGAGTAACACGAAGTAGTTTGCACTTTATTTACTTTTTCCACTGTGCCTCACTTTTGTCACTACGTCCATTTACTTTTTCCACTGTGTTCGTCCACTTTTTTCACTGTTGCCCAGAAAGGTCGGCACTACGCATGCGCCACGTCATCGACCAATAATCGGTCACTTTTTACACCAAAAACAGGTGGAAAAACTGGCACTTTTTCGCAAATTATAGAAAAAATGTATTAACATAAAAAATATAATGAATAACTGTTCAAAACTCTGGTATGTTTGGAGATATAAGCGTTGTCTATGAGTCCTCCTAATTCGATTAACTTATCTGCAACTGCTTTCATGTTCTCGCTATCACCAGAAATTTTGATATTGACACATACATCCCAATACAAATCCAAACGAATCCATGGAATGAAATTCCATGCTTTAGTCAATAGGACAAGAAACGAAAGTACGTATTTTCTTTCATATATTTAATAAATCCTCCAGTATATTTTCCTTATTGAAAGATATAAATTTTCCTCCGAAGTGGGATGAAAATATTGAAAGAAGATAATATTGAATACGAGACTTTACTGTTACACTGAAAAACATAATACATTTAGTTTTTATGTGACTTACTCAGCTGTCACTTTTTCATTCGTCTTCAAATCACAAGCAACATTGTGTTTGAATCTCATAATCCTGGGAACCAATGAGGCCAGTAATCCGGCTGCGAAAGTGTTACGACATAATATCCGTAATATACAATGCAATGGAGCTTTTGGTGATGTAATTTCCTTTATAGCCCCATCTTGTACTAGAATAATTCTGCCCTCATCATCATATCATGGAGGAATTTCATTATTGAAACCCCTTCCAACGATGGAACCAATTACTACAAAATTTACACTACCATAGAGTTTCTGTGGTTGATTATCACGGCCCAGATAGAAATAACCATTAAAACGATAGCTTGTAAGCTTTTGTTCACGGGTAATAATTATAGAAGGAAGCGGAGCCCCGTGTGAGGTAGACTCCCCTTCACTGATACAAACTGAAACATCGAGAGAATTTTTTTCATATAGATAAATCTTGCAGTTTTTTAATGTACAATGTATCATTCCGGGAACTCTAATGTGAGCTGTCTCCATCGGAGATCAGACAAAGCGAAAAGCTACAAGTATAGGGGTTTGAAAATCCAAGTTTTCTCATCTTATTTATTATCCAGTAATATCAAAAAGAAAACAGAACATGACAGATTTGCTTTATTGTTTGCAATTTCACATGCTAAGCTTAGTTCGAGTCATTCCCGAGGAAAATTGGACTTTAAGAAAAGCTTTAAGCACAAATATTGTAGGAGCTAGGAGCAGCAAACGTCGCACGGACATCCGATTGTCGTTATAATGGTTTCCTGTGTAGCCTACGATATCTCTCAATGTTATATAAAATCCATTACTTATTCGATTCAATTTTGCTTCTAAAGTTCACTCTCCAAATCTAACTTAGTGAAGTTCCACTAAAATTAGAAGAAAAAAAATCATTCAATAACGATCAGTAGAAAACGGATTTGTATCATAATATAATGTATAATATATATTTAGAAAATTCTGAGGTCTATCAGAATTAGAAGATTATCAGAAATGCTAAGTGCCTTTCATATCCGTTTTGAAAGATAAATACGGTTTGAAAACTGGACCCATTAAGGACAAAATGTAACAGCAAAAACACAACTTTGTGGTCTGAGCTGGAAGATGCATATAAATTTGGTGTGCAAATTGCAAAGGATTTGATAATTGAAGCAGCGGGAAGAGCAAAACAAAAAACTAATTCGACTGACAAGAACTATAGCGATCTTGTTGAAAATTGTTGTCAGACAAACTTTTTTTCGCAGATATGAAAGTATATGAAACCGGCAAAATCGAGCTATGTTCGAATGAAAATGAGCTTCCGCATAAAGCTAAAAGATCTACAATTTAGCGAAAAGCTGTTTCCTGAACTTGCACAGAAGTTAAGGAACGGTGAGTTCCTTTGATGGATGCAATATAAGAAAAGTGAACGTGGTTGGTATGGAATTCATGCTGAATATATGCGATGTAACGCTAATGGACAAAGTCGGTAATAAGTGGGTTCTCAAAGGATATTCTATGTAGGAAACACAAATTGAATGTTTGGAGAACATTTTAAAAAGCAAGTGATCTTAGATGAGGTAAATGCTAAACAAAAGAGCTTGCATAGACTGATGTATTGATGTGAAGAAAGCAAAATTTCTATGCCAGGACAGGACATAGTCTGAAGGAAAATAGTTTACAAGGATTGTGTGACAAAGAATGTGAGCGAAGTGGTGGACACCTAAAACAAATGATTTAGTATACTCATGGGCTTTTGTAGAAAACTTTTCTTAGTGGATATGAATAATGTAAAGAGTATGTGATCTTCCTATGGCGATTTGAGTCAGTTTGTATATTTTTGTGTGAACTGTGTGCTATCAGCGACATGTGTCGAAAAGGTGCTGTGGAACGAGTGTCCTGTTCGAATAAGCAGCACGTGAATTATACACTGATGTAAAACGTATTTCTTCTTCTACACATCCCTCACGTACCCTTATCATGTAAACACCTTGATGCCCGGTAGTACCACGAGACTTGAACCGAACGACTCACGCTTACCCCGGAAGGGATTTGGCTCAATGGTATTATAATAATAATAACATAACAGAGTACATGAATTTATACAGTAGAATATTGCGAAGGATATAACGGTACCGATCTGTTGGATCCATCAATATCAAGAAGGTAAAGGAACTGAAGGAGAATGAGGAGACCGACCTGCCAGGCATAGTATTAGGGTCCATTGTCTGCTCACCACCCTGACGCGACGCGATATGGAAGCGAGGTGCCATTGTGCATGACGGTCTTGCTTGTTCCTCGTTTACTGGCAAACAGCAGCGCCAGATTACAGGTGTAATTGACGTTCACCGCAGTAAATTGATATTCGCCTCGACGCCTTCTTTGATTCAACCACAATTTTAATGAATAATCATGCACGAGCTATACAACTCTTGATTACTCATTGTTGAGGCGATCATGTTCATACTTCACCTAGTCCGGAAGCTTCTGAATATGGATAATGAATATTAATCTATTCCTAGGCAATTTCAAAAACATCCTCATTTTAAATCACAATATTTTTCAGCTAATGCCTTTCAGTTATACACATGCGTTTGAATATTAATACTTCTTGTCTTGATTCATTGTCTTAACAGCATTGTTATAGGCTGAGAAAATCTTTTCAGTATTTTTTCCGGTAATAATATGTGAAGGCTTGGATACGCCTCGGATTCATTATCATGAGAGCCAAGATTATCTTCAATTACAGAGATATTCTTGTTGAAAGAATGGACTATTAGCATCGAAAGTAATTCAAACTTTTGGAAAGACCAACAATTTTAATTTAAGTCGTTTAACTTCTGAAAGCTCTCAGTTACTCAGAACATCAAAATTCTTAGATTTCCTCAAACTTCTCATATAGATATACTATTTTTCATTTGTATGTATCTTTACCGCAACATGTTCCTGAAATTAGGTCCGTCCGCCTATCGTGTTAAAGATTAATAATAAAAAAATGTGAATCAAATTGATTAATTTCCTAATTTTTTCCTAATTTGTTAATCATAGTTGACTACAGCTTATAGCTTCTGCAATCTCCAGCTAATATCTTTTTAAATACTATCTGCTAAATATAAGGTTGTTTGTTCGAATTGATCACCTTCTTTGATTAAAAGAATTTGTGATACAATTAGAAAATATAATTTAAATTAAGAAACCGAAAAATACGCGATACGTCATTCGTTCAGGTCAAATACATTTCTCTTTGTGTTGACAGTATTTTTATGTTAAATTGAAATAATGACGTTAAATAAAAGAGTTTTGTAATTGAGGGCCTATATTTTTGTGGGTGTGTATACTATTTCTTATGCAGACAACAAAGAAATTTTCTAGAAACACATGAGAAAATTTCTCCATAGCTTCAATTTCACTTCTTTAAACATTTTCTGTACACTAACGAGCGTCGAAGTTTGCACAGAGCAGTTTGCACGAAGTGGGTAAGGCAATCGATCAAGTTAGTGGTCAGTTTCGCTCGCATGAATATTATTTCCTTTTTATCGTCTCCTAAAAATCACAATGGTTCACCTTCTTGAAGTCATGGTAGCAATAAGTGATAAAGATTCGGCATTTAGTGATTTTGAATCAATAAAGCTGATTAGCCAAACGTAAGAATTATAT
>CAKNXH010000033.1:851253-923569 GCA_932178445.1 Andricus quercusramuli | reverse complement strand
TTTTTTTTTTTTCTATGACACATGTATGATTTTAGCCCTTTTCGATGCCTATGAAGCGGAGCTCAGGCTCTACTTTTTCCTCCCTAGGGACTGAAAAGTGACGTCAGAGAGGAATAATGACAATTATGCATCTATGAGCTCGCATTTTATGATTATCAGCCTACTCACCGTAAAAACTGTGAAGAAATTTTGGTTGCAGATAACAGAATTTGCGGTTATTTATGGAAAATTACCATATATACCTGTAAAATTATCATGAATGATCCAAAATTTTCATAAATTTCCGGAAATTTATGGAAATTTTTAAAAATGAATTTTAGGTAATTAATTGTAAGTAACCATATTTACCTGTAAAATTACGATAAATTACCAAAAATTTCCATAAATTTCCGGAAATTTTTTTCATAATTCCGTAATAATTAAATTGACGCTATTAATTGATTATTTATTTTCCGCGCATAAGAATTGTCTTCGCCACAATTCAATGCTGCACACAGATGTTTTCCACATTTGTACAATAACATGCAAAGGTCTTTCAAGGCCATTTTACGGCAAAAATGGCTATTTTTAATTAAACTTACCCTATTCATTGATTATTCATTTTTGGCGCGTATGGAGTTCGTTCTTCACAATTCAATTTTGTACTTAGATTTTTTTCAGATTTTAACCACGACATTCAAAGTTCTCTCACGGTCATTTTAGGTCGAAAATGGCCATTTTTAATCAAATTGGCGCTATTTATCGATTATTCATTTCGAGCGCGTATCAACTTTGTTCTTTACAACTCAATATTACCCTAAGATTTTTTCAGTTATGTTGAATATATGGTCAACTTTTGTTAACAAATTGTAATCACGAAGAATTAATTATCACAAGTGCGGGAAAACGGGTAATGATTTACCTTTTAGAAAAGAAAAATAACTTAGTCGGTGATAAACTGCCATCCAATACGCAAGTTTTAACAACAACTTGACTACTTTTTTTCTGCCGAAGCGAGTGAATTGACACTGTTTCTCTATGATAAAATTATAGAAAATTTAATTGAATCAAAATTTTATTAAGAAAATGACCTTGAGTCACCTTTGAATGTCATTGTAAAAATCTGCAAAATCTGAGTGCAATATTGACTTCTAAGAAACACAACTCATTTGCGTTAGAGATGAATAAACAATAAATAGCGTCAATGTAATTCATTTATATTGTATTAAATGTAAAAAAAATCATCCTTATATAAATGTATTTAAGGCAAAGTTATTCCCTCCAACAATTTCTACAAAAAAGTCCTTCCAAATTTTTTTCAAAATTGCGGAGTTGAATTTTTAGTTCAGAATAATTGATTTCCAATCAAAAAACAAATTTTTAATAAAATTGTTAAGTTATTAGCGAAATTGAGAAATTATGAATTAAACTGATGCATTTCCAACAAAAAACTGATTTTTTAGAAAACCAGTTTACTCTTTAAACAAATAGCTGACTTGTGAACTGAAAAAAATCATGTTTTAACAAAATATTTAAATTCAAAGAAAGAAAAGTTGTTAATTTGGAATGAGGTAGTCAAATCTTTCATTCAAAATATTAATTTTTAAGAAACAAACGGAATGTTTTCAACAAAATATTGAAGTTTTTAGACCAAGAGAGGAGTTTTCAATTAATCGATGGATTTTTCAACCAAAAAAATAATTTTTTTGCGAAGCAGTTCAAGTTTCAAACAAATAGTTGAATTGTTTACTGAAGAATTCATTTTTCAACAAAATATATAAATTGTCAACCAGGAAAATGAACATTCAACTGACAGGATTAGCTTTCTACCAAGAAGATGAATTTTCGACAGAATAAAGAATTTTCTACTAGAAAAGTTATAATCTTTCAACCCAAAATTGAATAGTTAAATTTTCAGTGAAAATATTATTTTTCAATGAAAGAGATGAATATTGAACTAAAATGATAAAATATTCGACTGGGTTATTTAATTTTTCAGTAAAAATTATTTTTCGACAAAGAAAAACCAATTCTTTATAAGCTTGCTAAGTTTTGAATTGAAAAGAAAAATGTTCAGTTTGTGATGAATATATAACCACGAAAATGAATTTTTGAGAAGCAAATTTAATTTTTAACCAATTTTAAAAATCTTCAAATGGAAGAAATTAATTTTTGACAAACAACAATAACTTTCTGAGAAAAGCGACGAGTTTCAAACAAAATACACGAACTTTCATTTAAGAAAGCTCAAATTTTAAGAAAAGATGGAATAATTAATATTTTGTGTCAGAAAAATGAATTTTCAACCAAAGAAGTGAATTCTCAACTAAAATGATGGAATATTCAAGCGGAATAGGTAATTTCTCAGTCAAGATTAATTTTCAATAACAAAAAATTATTTTTAACTAAACAGTAACTTTGCAACCTAATAGAAGAATTTTGAATCATTCAACAAGAAGTTGAATTTTCGAATGGAATTAGATAATTTTCCGTCAAAAAATTAATTTTCAAACCAAAAAAAAAACGAATTTTCAGCAAAATAGTTACATTTTCAGTAATAGATATGATTTTTCAATTTAAATGACGAATATTTAAACCCAATAATGAATTTTTGACAAAACCGTTCAAATTTTAACTAAGTAATAGAATTTTTAACCAAAAATATAAATTGCTAACAAAGAAGATCAATTTTTTATCGACAAAAAGCAAATTTTCAACGAATTACATGATGTTTCAACTGAAAGAGATAAAGTGGCAAACAAAAATGGAGTATAAAAAATATTGTTTGAGAAAAGGAATTTCTAATGAAATAATTCAATTCAATCCGAGAATAAACCTTCCACCAAGAGAATTAATTTTTAACCAAAAAAGAGAAAATTTTCAACAAAATATATTAATTTTGAAGTGCAAATAAATTTTTAGTTAAAAAATCACTTTTAACCAGAGCGATGAATGTTTAACTGAAAAAGCTGAATTTTCAACCAAGAATATGATTTTTCTGCCAAAAATAGGAAATCTGCAACTCGAATAGTTGAATTTTTGAACCAAAAATATATAGTTTTTACTAAAATAGTTAAATTTTCAGTTATGATAGTAACTTATTTTCAGTTGAAATGATGAATCCTGAAGTAAAATTGGTAAATGTATAAAAAAAAAGAGTTTAGGTTTCAACCAAGTAGTTGAATTTTCAGTAAAAAAAATTAATTTCCACAAAAAAAAACGAATTTGCAACCAAATTTTTGAATCTAGTTCTACAAATCTACTGTGACAGATAAAACAGATAGTTATTAAATTTTACATTAAATTTTGAAAAAAATTAATGACGCTTTCTAACATTTCCAGGTGCTTCCAGGTATATAAATATCCCTGAGATTTCCTGGTTTCCTGGACTTCAAAGTTAATAGACAATCTGAAATCCACTATTATCATATAAAATTTTTTTCTCTATATATGTTAATATTTCCATTTCTTAACGTTAGTTTGAGCAAATTTCGGAAAGACGCATTTTTAAATTGGTCGAGGGGAAAACATGTGGCCAGTAAAAACCCGGAAAAAACCCGGGAAATTCAAATTGCCTGATTACCAGACACCTTGACGATTATCATAATCACAAGATTCACCTGCAGAACGAGGGAAGCTCAAACACCGTCATGGTTCTCTGACTCGGGCTGCGATAAACGGTCACAGGTTTCAGCCGAATGTTTGAGCACCTGCTAACTGCCACGTGTTTCGGGACATCCGTTGACCGTTGACGATACGCTCATGATTCTAAAAACCGTTGACGATATTCCGCTACGACCCCCAATTTGATTGCTTATCGCTTTAAAATAACCATTTAAATCTCTTCATGATCCTCCACTAACAAGTGGAAAATGAGGCAAAACTTTGCGAAATAAGTAGGGAGGATCGGGGCAAGAACGACCACCGGGGCAAAAGCGACTTTTCCTTATAAGATTTCTGCTCCTTAACCATTTTAGTTTCTTTTTGTACTGCGTAATCGATTTCATTTGAGAAATGTTAGATAAATACATTGCCGATCAAGTAATTAGAAAAATTACACTTAATCCAAATTAAAAATATACTTATGTATTGAATTACTTGAGAACCTACCAGAATGTCAAAGAATGAGAAATAATAACACAGCTTTAAGAAATAAATAATGAATTAAAATAATTGACAATAATTATTAAAAATAGTTTGATGAAAAAACCTTCAACTTCTTGCTGTATATCATCACCAGCAACTTTTGCAATTAGTAAAATAAACCAAAGAATGAAACCATAAAATTTTTGCATCCTAAGATTTTTTTATATTTTCAGAAAGACTCACTAGAGTCTCATTTTCTGATACCAAGAGTATGAACAATTAGAAAAAAACATTATTTAACCGAATTTTAAATCTTGAGAGTTCGAAATTTTTTTCAAAACTAATTATTAATTTTTATTTGAAAGTGCTTGAAATCAAAAATATATATTGAATAATTTTGAATTGAAAACCTTTCAAATTAAGAAATTTTAGAAGAGGCAAAATGTTTAAAAATGGACAATATTTCGAATGAATTAAAAGGAATGGAACTTGTATCACTTCTAAAAAATGGTGTTTAAAATTGTTTAATTTGAAATTAAAAGTGTCCAAAATTGAAACATTTGTTATCAGAAGCTCCCCAATTCGTAAAATTGCAGAATAAAAATTTCATACTTGGAGAATTCCACGAGGATGAAGTTGAAATTTCATTATTTCGAATAAAAAAACGTTTAAAATGAAAACTTCTAGTTTGAATTAAAGAATCTCGAAATTAAATGCATTTAGGTTAAAATTGTAAAAATATGGCAATTTCAAAATAATCAAAATTGAGTAATTTCAGATTATATTATTATTATTATTGTTATATTAAAAATTCTATATACAGAGAGCCTCCAAAATTTCCCACCAATTCATTTCATTTTAATTCAATATCACAATTTTTAACCATTCAAAAAAAAAAAAAAATTCAATTACTGAGGTATCAGCTTAAGATAATTCAATTTTTATCTATTTTAATTTTAAAGAACACAAATTTCAACTTCTAAATTTCAAATATTTTTATCCTCGACACCTTATTTATAATCATTATTCTATTTTAAAATCTTCCAATTAAATATTGTTCAAGTTTGAATGATAGATTTTTTTTAAATTTTCAACTAAAAATTGGACAATTTTATGGTTGAAAAGTTTTTAATTACAAAATCTTTAGGATTTGAATTTGCTTTTTTTCCAATCGAGTTGGAAGTTTTCACTATTCCAGACCATTTTTAAGTCAAAAGATTATTTAATTTTCAATTCATAGTTCTAAATTTTTCTTATTTTTGAGATCTTAATTTGACTATCAAATCTTTCAATTTGTGACTCTACGATTTTGTAGGTTTTAAGATTTAATTATAATATGTATATAACATATAAACAACCAAATGGAGGAATTTTCAATCATAATTATGAATCTTCAACCAAAAATTAAATAGTTTAATTTTCAACTAAAAAATTATTTTTCAACCAATAAAGAGATGAATTTTCAACTTGAATGGTGGAAGATTCAACTTGATTAGTTCAATTTTCTTTTTAAAAAAGAATTTTATATGTATATAATTTTTATATTTTATTTTATATTGAAATTTTTTCTAATAGGCAATATTTTAGACGTTCACATTTAAAATCAAATATTTAAAAATATATTTTAATCTAAAATTTCAAATACAAAACTGAAAGTCAGAGCTTTTAATATAAAATTTAAACATATTCAATAGTGAATCCTGCCATTCTGGATATTTGATTTTCAGACTATTTTTTATTCGAGTGCATTGAAGCAAAAAATTAGTTTTTCCCTTTCCAGGGGAAAAAGAGCCCCGAATTTTGAAAATTAAAATTTACTTCTAACCTCCTTGCTCATTTCAAAGCTTCAAGCTGAAACTTTTAAAGAAATTTTGTTTGAAAATTGAGTCTTCATGGCTGAAAGAATTCACTATTTGTTTGAGAATTCCACTGTTTGTGAATGTGAATGCAATTGTTTGGTTTACAATAATTTGTTTGCTTTTTTGAAAATTCAACCACTTGGTTGGAAAAACATTTTTTTGAGTTAAAAAGTGAAGTTTCTTCTGAAGCATTTGATATTTTAGCTGGAAAAATAAAGTTATTCTCTTGAAAATTCATTTCTGTTTATAGTGTCATGTGATTTTTTTTCAAATTACTTGCCCACCTTTTGTTTTTCAAAATAATAATATTTCAAGTAAAATTTATTTTAAATATTCAATTTAGAAATAGTAATTATACATCAACATTCAATTATCTAATTTTTATTTTATAAATTATATTTTCCATAGTATGGTATAAATAGGCCACTCTTGGAAAGTCTAGAATGTTGAAACAAGTGATTTTTAATAAATAAATCAAAGAGAAAAGTTCATGAATGAAAGTCCCTTCAAACATTTTTAAATATATTAAAGTGTCATAAGTTACGAAATTAACAATGAATTCAATAATGAGAAATTCATGCTGGAAAATTTTGTAATATTATAAAGTAGAGCAAGGAAAATCTGCATACACAAAATTATTCAAAAAGTCTCGCACGTCAGGTAGAAGAGTTGCTTTTGTCAGATTTGTAGCTATTGCTCTGGCTTCGTGCGATACAAATAATCCTCGGACGCAATAACTTCCCCTGTCAACTGCAGATAGCATAGCTTTATTGAATTTTTCTCAGAGATAAAATATATTTTACCTTGTAAATCCTGAATCCAAAACAAATTTTACAATAACTTGAAAATTTATTTATTTAAATTGGGCCTATTTACTTTTGAAAAAATACAAATATTGCATATATTCATATTTTAGCACTCTGGAATTAAAAGTGAGAAACTTTCAGAACTTTTTGTTAATGTATTCATAATTTCAAACTTGGTCTGTATTTTGTAACGTAAATGACAAAAAGATCCTAAAAACAGCAATATGAACATTTTTTGTTCAGATAACAAATTGCAACCGTTTAAAATTAAATAAATCATTCAATTAGTGAGGTACGAATTTCAGATATGTCAATGTTCACCTATTTTCATTTTGGGCAAGACAATTTTTATTTTTTCAAGTTAAAATCGTTAAATATTTAATACTTAATCTTAAATGATTATTCTTTTCTGCAATTTTCCAATTGAATATTTTTCAATTTTCAATGATTAACATTTTTAAATCTTCAACCGAAAATTGCACAATTTTAATATATATTAGATTGGAGATGAAACTTAGAAGGATACAAAAGGAGATTTCTATATATGATACCAAAATTGAAATTGCTCAATTTTAAGCCTTTCAATTTGAAATTTTTGTTCAAGTTGAGCGTGAAATGTTCAATATTTTGGAAAATTTTAAAATAAAAATAATTCAGTTTTTGATACCTGGTTCTAAAATCTTCTGATTTTTGAGGGTTAAATCTGAGAAAATATTTTCTCATTTTTCCTTTTTTTCAATGTATCTTGGTCATATTTTAATTCAAAACTGTTTAATTATGGATCACCAAAACTAAAAAGTGCAACTATAAAATCTTTCTATTTAATAATCTACCATCTCGAATAATTTGAAAAGTCATGCAATTTTGTGGATTTGAAATTAAAACAAAAACATTAAGAATATTTGAATCTAAAAATATTTTTATTAAAACTGACTATCAAGACTTTGAATATTAAATATTGTAATTTTCAACGATTTACTAGTGAAAAAGTGCTGACATTTTTAAGATTTGAGTTTTATATTACAATATTGAACTATGAAATGCTTCTAAAGTTCAAGCACTTCAAGATATTGCAACAAATTCAAAAAAATTCAGAGGCATTGAAGAAATTCAGAGATATCAGAGAATTTAGAATATTTAAGGAATTGAGACTAATAAAAGGAATTCAGGGTTTTAAGGATTCCAGTACATTTCAGGAATTGATGAAATTTCCAGAATTTCCTCAAGTGCTCAAATATTCTGGATTCAGGAAATTCAAGGAATTCGAGAAATTCCAAAAGCTTGAGAAAATACCGAGAGCTTGAGCAATTTATGGAATTTATAAAATTCGAAAATTTTGGAACTTCAAACTATTCCAGGAATTTAGAATAATCCAAATAATCAAGGATTTCAGGTAATTCAGAGAAACTAAAACTTTCAGAATAACTCCAGATTTCAGAGAATTTCAGGGGTTTGCGATCAGTCAGGTAATTCAAGAAATTCAGAGATTTTTAGAAATTCAGAGAATTTAAGGAATTCAGGATATTAAAGGAATTTGAGGAATTCAAATATTGAAGAAATTCAGGGAACTAAAAATATTCCAAGAATTTCAGTGATTTTCGAGAATTGAAAAAATTCAATATATTGATGAAAATGAAGGAATTGAAAGAGTTCAGAGAATTCAGAAATTCTAGGAATTTAAGAATATCTGAAAATTTAGAGAATTTCAGGAATGAGAAATATTTGAGGACTTCAGAAAATTGCAAATATTGAAGAAATTTAAAATATATAATGAATTCAAGGATTCTAGAGATTTTCAGGAATGAAGAGAATTCGCGTTATTCAAGCAATTCAAGGATTTTGAAAAATTAAAATAATAATAATAATTTGATAATAAATAAAATAAAATTTTTCAGAGCATTTAGCAAATTCAAGGAATTATGGAAATTCCAGAGAATTTGAGTAATTTGGAGAATTGAATGAATTCCGAGAATTCACGAAATTCGAGGAATTCCAAGAAATTTAGAAAATTTAAGAAATCACATTTTCAGGAGTTTAGAGAATGCAGAATATAAAGAATTTCAAGAATTGTTGAGAATTCAGTGCATTGAAGGAATTTAATAAAGTTATGAGAACGAAGGAACATAAAGAGTTCGAAGAATTCAGTGAATTCTGGAAATTCAGAATATTCGAGTAATTCGGGAGATTAAAAAAACTGAAAGAATTTTAGGGGATTAAGATACTTCAAACATTTTTGGAATTCAGAATATTCAAAGACTTCAGAAAAATTTAAATATCCAAGGAATTCAAGATATTTGATAAATCGGATGATGGATTTAACGAATGGATTTAAGAGATTCGCAAGAATTCCAAGAATTCAGAATATTCCAGGAATTCAAGGATTTTAGGGAATTCACAAAATGTTTAGGATTTTAGACCGTTTAGGAAATCCATGGAATTCTGAGAATTTCAGAGTATTGAGGAAATTCAAGGATGTCACAAAATTGAAAGAATTCAAGGAGATTGAAGAATTTAGAAAATTTAAAGAATTCAGAAAAATTGAAGGAATATTAGGAATTTGAAATATTCAAGGAATATAGGTGTTGTCGATAATTCGATGAATTTCAGGAATTCAGAATACTCAAGGACTTCGGAGAAGTCAAGGAATTCAAAGAATTCTGAATATTCTAGAAATTCGAAGTTTTTCGCGAATTTCAGAAATTTTAGGACATTTCCGAACTTACGAAAATTCATGAAATTCAAATAATTTCGGGAATTAAGATAATTAAAGGAATCTGGCGAGTCGACGGAATTCCAAAATTTTAAGGAATTCAGAAAATGCGCAAATTTTGTATTTTTTACTTTTTTATATGATAAACTAAGAGGGTGGAAAATTCCATTCCTCAATGAAAATAATTAATTGTGATTGTAATAGATTTCAAAATTTTTATTATTTCAGGTTTTTTTATTCTGAGTATTTTAAGTCATAAAAAGATGAGAAGATATTCAACGAAAAGGAAAACTAAAGAAAAGCAGTTAATTGTTCGTCCAATATATGTATCTCAAAAATATTAGTTTCCAATTAATAATTTCATTTTATAGTACAATTTCAAGGACTTAAAAATGATCACAAAATGTCTTATATATTACCAATTGAACAATATTATTTAATTTTACACTTAGGTGCTTCTAAACTTTATATGATAAAACAAAAAAAAATAAAAAAGACGGGAAAAAAATACAAAATCATCTTTGAAAGTTGGAAACATTTTTTATTTAAAGGAAAAGTGGAAAATGACCAAGACCTAAAGTAGTCATATTTTTCCGTAATCTCATATAATTAATAATTATATTGAATCAAGAATATAAACATATGAAAGAAGTTTCTAATTCCGAATTGTACAGAGTAATCGAAGAAAAAATAATTTGAAGGTTATTTGCCATTTATAGTTTTTGCATGAATTTTTCAGTATAAAACATCATTTTTAACGTTCGTAGGAATCTTGAGGAATTTTTTTCATCCTTTGGAAGCCATTAAAAAATTTTGAAAAGCTTCTAAATTTGTTGAATCAAATCTTGAAAAATCTTCATTTTATTTAAGATTTGTTACAGTATTTTCATAAATTAAGTTATTTTTAAATCCCTTAAAAATGTCTGAATGCTCAGTCGAAAAACTCAAAAGATTTTTTTCCACAATTTTGTAATCTTGTCAAATTGAAAAAGTCAGCTTTAAAATCTATACTCTTTTTCGTAATTTTGAGGGATCGTTTGAAACGTTTTGAAATCTTTTTCGCTTCTCCCTTAAAGCCAATTTTTAAAAATAAAAGTTATCTTCAGTTTTTCTGGAAATCTTAAGCAAATTTTATGATTATCTGGAAACCTTTCCACATCGTTAAGAAGCTTTCTTTTTGACACCTTCGTAAACCTACATTTTGTTCAACGTTTGATTAAATCATCCTCAAATTTAAATTATTTTCGATTTTTTCAAACTTCTCAATATCTCTCGAAATAATTTGAAGTTTTTCTGAAATTTCAAATTTTTGGAAAATTTGAAAAGTTTTCTGAAAATTTCATTGTTGGTAGGGGTATTCCTTTTTTGTCACAGGTGACAAAGTAAATAAGGGTATTCTGAGTTTTTGTCCATAACTTCATTTTTCATATATCTCTCAAAGTGTAAAAAATTTAAGAAATTATAGGGTCGTATCAAAATGTTAAGAACATAATTTTTTCCAATATTGGAAAATCCTTTAAAAATGGATTTTTCTTCCTATTATAATGTTTAAAAAGATTCAGAAACAAGTTTCATTATGAAATAGAATTACTTCTTTGGAAATTTTTATTCACTGAATTAATAGTATAATTTGAAATTTTATAATTTAATTATTCATTACGGAATAGAATTGAGAGGGATTGAGTTTGAAATTCTCAGTTTGTCAATTATTTAATTTATAAATTAATCATCCATTCAATTTTTAATGGCTAATTCTTGTATTGTTTTATTTTTCAGATATTTGTTTACAATTTTCTCAAATATAAATTTGGAAAGCAGTTTGGAAAATTGAAAAGCTACTTTTAGAGAAAGCAGTTTTTATGGCTTTATTATTGAATAAGTAATTTTCAATGTTTTATTCTGGAATTTTCAATTCAAATGTCGTTTTGCATATTAGAAACATTATTACAGTCTTGTAAATCTGAAATTGATCTTTTTTCGTTTTTAATGTCTAATTAAAGGATGTTCCCTCACTTCCCTCGTAAGTACGCATTTTATGAGAAAAGTCTGAGGGTGCTGTAGAAAAATTAATGTGTAATTGTTTACATAATATTAGCTATTCGACGTCGTATGTATTTTTTCTTTTGCTTTTGATATAAATCAAATTTTTGATTTGATCTTCAATTATAGTGGCTTGTTTTGATCCTCAGGAAATTTTCTACCATTTTCTTCGAGTGGTTCTTTTTAAAACACAATTCAATTAGCATAAAAAAAAGTGTACATTCTTGAACTTCCCCATTTTTTTGGACAATTTTTGACGTTTCGTTTTGAATTTGCAAATTTTTCATTGCTTTGAATATAAAAATCTTCATCTTGGAAATAAAAATGAAAATGTTCATTTTTATGTTTTGAAAGCTACGAATTTCAGTTTACTGAATATTAAAGGCTACTGGATATTGTGCCATTTGTAAGCATTTCATATTTATAATTATTAATTCTCAAACGTTCCAAATTTGGAAATTGCTCACTTTTAAATTGCAAAATTGATTGCTTTCCAGCTTAAGATAAATTGGGGAAAAACCTGTCACGCAAAAGAAAAGTTCAAAATGACAAGAACACAAAGTAGTGAATATTTTCACAATCATCCTTTGATAATAAGTGAAATTTTGTTTACAAAAGAAATGTTTTTGTATTTAATGAAAGCACGACGAAAAGACATTTTTTTTATCTCCTACGATTATTTAATGGCTGAAAGTGGATTCATCCGTTAGAATAACGTATCGGTTTGCATCTTGAACATGAGCGTAATAGATGCTTGTTGTAGGAACCGACCCAAGAAATCGCGTCTCCAGTTTCCTTCGTTTTTTCCTTCACCTTTATTCTCTCATTGTCCCGTACCTTTATCTATTCCTTGGTCTTGAAACGAAGTACTTGCGTGTAGGGCGTGTGACCGGATGTCTTCGTCACGGTTCGCTAAATGCCCGTTTGTTTCGTGCAGAACAACCTGCAGGAGGACCATAATTAAGATGGCCAGTAGTACTTACCTCAGCCCCTCTTGATTTATAATCAGTGATTTTCTCTCCTTATTTGCTCAGAAAATTCTTTCTTTTAATTTTCTATTTCAATTAGGAATCACTAACCTGCCCAAAAAAACAATTATATTCTATAATTCAAAAATTAAATACGTTTTCAGTACCTACTTTCATAATCAGATAACTGGAATTTAGCAATATTTAATCAAAACTAGCCAAAACACACATTGATGTATTTTCGTGAATAATCTGCGAACTTTGAGAAATAATCGACGAACTCGATGTGAACATTCTGAAACGGTTCATCTATTTTTTTACGTGAATAATTAAAAAAATAGCGAGTGATTGAGAAAAGATTGTCAGAGTACTCGCGAGCTTGCCCGACAAATCTGTGAACTGGAAAGTAGGTTCGCCTGCCTGGCCCGCACACACGCTCGCCCAATCGCGCGATGCGTGTGTGCGCCTGTATGTGTGCTTCGAGTTCGTCGGATGTGGCTAGAAGTTTTATAATACGTATTTTGTTTGGCCTTGATGTCTGCGCATGTTACGCACTCCTGGTTTATTTTGTTTGGAAAATTGGCGAGTCAGCAGTCTTTGAGGGTTCGAATCCTCTGAACTGCAAATTTATAAATTAATATAAATTAAATCGCATAAATAAAATTTTTCCTCGTCATGTTTTGGTCCAAAATTTTCAGGAACTTTTTGTGGGAAATTCGATCCGTTCGTAAAAAACTTCGAAATATATCTATACATTTCTCACAGGAATAAGGTTTTTATGTTTCATTTTTTATCTTATATCCGATACTTAACTACAACTTCGTGACTTTTCCACGGATAAATTTTCTCCGTGTAACAAGAACTATTTTACCTGTTTAATCAGATATGCAGTATTTAAACTCTGAACCAAATAGTTGAATTTTTAAGCCAAGAAGAAGGATTACTAAGAAGATATTTTTATCAAGCGGGGAAACTTTTTCAAAGTAATAGTCAAATATTTGAACCAGGAAGCCGAATTTAACGTAATAGTTGAATTTTTAACGAAATAATTACACTTTCAACAGAAAGGCTAAACTTTTTACCCAAAAGCTGAACTTTTAACATATTTGGATAAATTTGCAACCAAGGAGAATTATTTTTTACTTAGGTGATACATTTTCCATCAAAAGACGAGTTTTGAGCCAAACTTTGGTATTTTTTACTAAAAAAGATGAGTTTTCAACCAAAAATGGAACAATAAAATTTGCATAAAAAAACCAAAAAAAATTTCAACAAAATCGCTAACTTTCCAAGCTAAAAAGTCCAGCGTTTTAAAAAACAGTTGACTTTTGTACCGGAAGAGAAGAAATTTCCACCAGAAGGTTCACTTTCAACTAAATACTCAAATCCTCAATTAAAATGATGAATTGTGAACAAACCAAAATTATTATCTACCGAAAAAGACGAATTTTCAATAAAATATATGAATTTTCCACAGAATAGTTAAATTTTCAATTTATGAAGAAAAAATTCTCACCAGAAAATGGAAAAGCTCCATTGACAACTAGAAAAATATTTCTTAACCAAAAGAAGACGAACTGCCAACAGAATAGTTAAATTTTCGTATGAAAAATATGAATTCTCAACAAAAAGGTTCATTTTCAACTAAATAGCTCAATTTTCTACTGAATTGTCAAATTTCAAAGTCAAATAGGTAAATTCCTTGCGAATTAGATGATTTTTTAACTTGAAAATATGTATTTTCATCAGAAAAGTTAATTTAGGACAAAATAGTAGAATTTTTAGCTGAAATGATGAACTATCAACCCAAAAAAGAAAACTTACATTTTCAGTGAAGAGAACTGATTGTCAACCAAATAACAATGAATTATTAGTAAAATAGTTCAATTTTGAACCAGAAGGGTGATTTTCCCACTGAAATGATGAATAAAAGAAAAGAATTTCAAAAAAATAGGTTTACGTTCAACCAAAGAATTAAAATTTTGAACAAAAAGTTTATTTTCTAATCACAAAGATTAATTTTCCGCAAAAAAAAAAAAAAAAAGAAAAATAAGTAAAAATGCGTGAATTTCCAATCACGTATTTGAAATCTCAATTAAAAGCAGATGATTTTTAACAAAAGATAATAATTTTCAACAAAATAGTTCACCGTTCAACCGTTTAGTTGAATTTTTGACAAAGAAAGATGAATTTTCACACAAGAAGTAATTTTTTACCAAAGAAGACGAGTTCGCAACAAAATACTTCAATTTTCAACCATTGAAGATCAGCTCCCAATCAAAAATAGACTGGTTACTTTTACAGTGAAGAAAACAAATTCTAAAAAAAAAGAAGAATTTTCAGCAAAATAGTTGAATTTCCACTTAAAGAGATGAATCGTCAACTAAAATAATGAATCTTCAAGAAAAGTCAAGGAAAGAGTACAGCTGTCAACCAAAGAGTTCACTTTCACCACAAATTTTATTTTCCAACCAAAGGATGAATTTTCAAATAAAAAGAAGAATGATCAACATTTTCAAACAGGCAATTAAAATTTTCAACTGAATAAAATGAAGTTTTAACCAAATATGTGAATTTCAAACTAAGAAAGATCAATTTTGAAGCAAACATGGAATAGTTATATTTTTAGTTGAAAAAAAAAATTGTAACCAAGAATACAAACAAAAAATTCTAAGAAGATAGTTTAATTTCTAAGTAAAGAGATGGATCCCCAAACAACATAATGAATCTCTATAAAAGTTCAATTTTCAACTAATGAATTTAATTTACATTGCATTTTCAACAAAATAATTATATTTTCAACCGAATATGAGAATTTTCAACTGAAGAAGATAAACGGCTTGACACGTATGATGCTTCTAAAGAAGACAGGTCTAAAAATTCAAAATCTTGTCACCCCCTGATTTTTGAAAAATTAAGAAAAATATTTGAACCGAGAACTTCACCCTCCCAGCACTAAAGTTCCCTAAAGCGTTAAAAAAATCGCTAAATCCCTCTATAAATCTGATAAACTTGAACAGTAAGTGCCTTTTGAACCGTTTTCAATTAATATGCATGGTAGTGCGCAATATATGCAAGTGAGTACCCACGCACTGCGCCTTTCAGCTACGGTTTTGGTGTTTTTTGGGCAGTGGAAACTGTCTCTCGCCCCGCGAGCTGCGAAACTGCGGTGTATTCAGGAAATGGATTAACTCTTCAGTCACGTCTCTCGAGAGACAAAGTGAAGAAATGCATCACCGTTAGAACCATGTACTTACAGTATGTTAGCTGGAAAAATAATCTTCGAGAGATCGAAGTAGTAGAAGAAGAACAAGAAAGTAAAAAAGGAAGACCTGGTATTCTGGAAAGTGGTAGTCAAGTTCTCCTAAGACTCTAAGGCGAACTTGAGGTGGCAGTCCATAAGTGGTGCTACGAGGCGGAAGTCAAGCACTGGCTAAACAACGGAAGGGCCACAGGTGACGCTGACTCAACTCGAGTGCATCTTCCACCCTTACTTGCTAACGGCCACGTTTCTCGGGCTACGTGGATTTTAAGTAGTGTTTCTCAAGAGGTAAAAACTCTCATGGATGCCCACATAACTTGTATCGATCCGATACAATGAATTATTCGGGATTCCACTATGTCATTCGAGTACTTCACGAGGTGACATACATTGCTGGTTGAGAGCTTCGCAAACATCTTTAAGGAATTCAAAATCCATGACAAAGTCTCATACAATCTTACACGAAGAAAAGTGCAGGGTTAAAGTTACAGAGTGAAAATTTAGAGAGATAGTCAGTTCTTCGAGATGGTCGAAACGGCCTTTCATAATTTTTTTCGAAATTGAGAAACTCTTATTTCATGGCCAGTCTGACTATCAGAAGAAGTTCATACTCACTATTAGGATAACCAAGGTATCTTTTCGGAATGATCAATAAGGTCATCTTATTTTCAATCATTTCGACCATCCGCGTGGATGATCAGATGTCTTATCTTATTTACGTATGACGCAGTTAGAAGGACAACATGTATACAAGATATGAGATAATCAAAGTGACTCCCTAAGATGATCAGGTTGCCTACCTGTGATGATTCTGTCGACCATCCAAAATGATCAAATCAAACCTCGATTATGATCAAACTGACAATCTATGATGATCAGTTCGGCCCTCTAAAACAGTCGGGTCGTCCATTTGAGATGACAAAGTCAACTCTCTGAGATGATAGATTTGAACCTCTTGTTTTAACCTCCGAGAGATAGTCGCTTCGACCCTCTGGAAGGCTGTTTCATAGTTGAGCCTCAAATATAGTAAGTCTGAATATCTGAATATTGAGACTGACCTTCCATTTTTCCCCGAGTGGAGATTGTTTCGCTACTGCGACTCATTGCGACGAAGATTTCTGGGGGGCTATTTGACCTAGTCTTCGTAACTGACACTGTCAGTCATGTCGGCCAATGACGGACTTATGGTGAGCTCTGCTCTACTATTAACTGCAATGTTTTCTTCCAACTCATTTATGACATAAGCTTATACGAATACTTTATTTTCATCTGGAATTCTGATACTCAAAATACAAAGGTACGGAAAAATGTCAAAATTTTCTGCATTAGAGATTAGAAAAAAAAACAATTATTCTATTTCAAATCAGGCAGCGTTTCAAGAAAATTCTGGGTCATTGTGTTGAAATAATTTTGTGATAGGATATATCATTCTATAAGAAAAGTAAAGGAATACTTATTTCACCGTTTAATCAATAATTTATCAAAAATTTATCAAAATCTGCTGGACAATTTTTTTCAAAATGCAGCATCTTCCAAAGGAGCATTAGTATTTTCCAAAAAATTCCACTTGAAAATATTTGTATCTTATTTTATGGAAAAAGAATTTGTCAATTTATATCTTTCAATTTTCGTTCTTGATGAACCGCATCACAGACAAAACAATTATACTGAAAAAATAAAATTTCAGCATATTCCTTGAAAACAACGAAAGGTACGAAAAAATTTTCACATATAAGTTGAAACCCCTAGAAACTTTCTGAAGAAAAATCTTATCTTTTTGTGATAACTTACATTCTTAAGGAGAAAATATACAAAATTAAATATTTTCAAAAATAAGACGCAAAAAATAAGGAAGATTTTCAGGGAAACCCCAACATTTTTTTTATTTTCTCATATTTCGTTTACAGTTCATGCTTACACAAGAAACGCAATTTTTTATTTTTTTATTTTTTGTTGTATTTCTAGTTTTGATGTTATGTTTTTTGACTAGAGTAGTTTTTTTTTCAATGAGATTACGGTTATAATCTACTTAGCCTGAACTTTCTAGCTTTCTTTGTTTCCGAACAAAAATTTTTTAATCGATTTTTCAACAATAATTTTCTTCAATGTGAAGCAATAGTTTATTAAGAGTGAAAGTCAAGACATATGTAGTAAATACTACCATCTATTTTTCAAAGAAAAAAAGTTAAGTAGTGTTTTTGAGAAAGTTCACCTTTGAAAATTAAAAAAAAAAAAACTATTGTGTTATTTCTTTTAATTAATTTTTTTTTTGTTAATCAAAAGAGCAATCATTGCAATTCTCGCTTCATTTCTCATGTAATAGCGTCTACACTGTGGATGACTAGAAGAATTTTTAGCGTTTTAAAATTATCCTATTGTCAAAATTTGTATCTGAAATTATCCAATTCAAGAATTCTGTAATTTGAAATAAAATTGGAAGGCTTTAAATTAGAAATGATATAATTTCAGCCCTCTTCTAATGAAATTGTCCAATTTTCAAAATTATAGTCTGAAATTTTTTACTTTTGAGAGCTTCTGAGATACAATTTTCCGACTTCAAATTATTCAATATTCAACGATTTTTTTCTAAATGATGAAAGTACAACTCTATTTTATTCCATAAAAAATTTTACTTATCTGAAACAATTTTATTTGGAACGTTTTCAAATACAAATCGTTTAATATTTTTTCTTTGAAATTCGAATGCTTCAAATTCGAAATTATTGTTTGTTTTCAAGAAAATTCTTCAACGGAATCTTTGTTTAATATTAAATAAATGTATAATTAATAATCATTGGCATTTTATACGAAGAGATGGAAGAAAACTGCCACATAGTCACTTTTAATCACTTTTTTCTCAACTAAATTTTTTATCATATTTTTAAGATATCATTGGAGAAACTTTTTTAAATGATAAGATCACTTGAGTCTCTTTTGTCTCAATGAATCAATTAATTGATTCATTTTGCACTTAGGTCTATATACCGATTTCAGAACTTCCTTGAATCATTTCGAAAATTTTTAGAGTATTTTAAAAGTTTACAAGAACTTTGTTGTTGATTTAATTTATTTGAAGGGAATTTGAAATATTTTGAAAATTTTATGGTAATTTCAAAAATTTCAATGAGTTTTCAAGAGCTTCAAAAAGCCATGAGAAATATCAAACGATTTTAAGGGATAGAAAATATTTTTGAATATTTTTAGGAATCCCAAGGCATTTTCAAGAGATTGGGAAATTTTCAAGATATTTACAAGGATATAAATGGTTCAAAGGGATTTCAGAAAACGTAAATCAGACTTTGGAAAATTGCCTACAAAACCGAAAGATATGGAACTATTTTACAGTACCTTGAAGGTTTCCTGATATTTCCAAATATTTTAAGAGATCTCATAGGATGTTCGAGGATTTCAATGATTTCAGGAGATTTTTGAATCTGTGAATATATTCGAATAAATTTTGCAGGTATAAAAAAAATTGACAATTAAGATAATTTCACGAAATTTCAACACATCTCAGAAAATTTGAAAAAATTTATTCACAAGAATTAAGAGAAATCGAATAATTTCAAATGTTTTAAATTATTTCAAGGTATTTCCAATAATTTCAAGAAATGTGGATGATTTTAAAGCAATTCCAAGAATTTGAAAGAATGTTTAAAAGTTTTTGAAATCACAGAAATTTTAAGAGATTTAGAAAGATTTGAATTATTATATCGTATTTAAAAATATTCCAATAAATTTTCAATTGATTTTAGTAACTGAATAGGACTTCCAGTGAATTTAAATACTTTAGATATTTCAGAAGTTTCTGAAGAATTTTCAAGAGCTTTTAGAATTTTCAAAAGATTTCAAGAGAATTCATAGTATTTAAAATATTTGGGGAAATTATAATTGATTCCAATAAATTTTTCATTAGTTTCAATCATTTGAAAAGATTACAAAGGTTTTGGAATACTTTAGGGCATTTTGGAAAATTCCAAGGAATTGTCAATAGATTTCGATAATTTCAAAGAAATGCATATGATTTTAATGATTTGGAGAGTTTTTGAAAGCTGTAACGATATTTTTATAAGTTTTCCAGTACTTAAGGAAATATCACGAGATTTCCTTAATGGCAGGCGACTGTAAAGTTTGAAGAGATTTTCAAATGTGTTCTGCAATTAATTTTAATTAATTTGAATTTTACCTTCAATTTCTCTGAATTCTTTAGAATTATTTGCAGTTCTCTTGGCGAAAAAAAGTAAATAACCCAATTTGCCATTTTATCGTGCTTCATTCAAACTCTGAACGCTTTTTTCCTAGAATTTAGTAAATTTTACCCTTTCACATTGCAACATCTGCTAGGAAAGTAGCAAACGCGAATATTTTAGTTTGTGATGTTTATTAAATTCTAGGAAAAATGTGTTCAGAATTCAAGTGATGCTTGAAAAAATGGCAAATTTAACCATTCACTTTTTTCCGTGTTGTATTTTTTTAATTTACTTGAATTCTTTCAAATTCACTTAATTCTACTGAAGGAAATGGATTTTTTCGAAATGTTTCAAGTTTTTATTTATTTCACCCTGAAGTTTTCCAAATTTATCTTGGGATCATAGACATTTTATCAAATTCTTCGGAATTCTTTTCAATTTATCTGAACTAATCTCAAACTAACTTTATTATGGTGTTTATTTGATGAGCACTCAGCTTTCCCATTATAATTAATTAGAAAATATATTTGCTTGCTCATAAAAGAAGTTGAAATAAAAAAATACTAATATGTGAAGGAAAATGCTTGAAATCAAGGAACATTTTCTGTTCTACATAAATGATATAGGCCCCGTACTTTTCAATACAATGTATAAATATTATAGGTCAATCGATTTGTCACGAATGAAGGAATTTTTTTCGTACATGCATCAATTTTGATACATGTTAATGACAATAGCTCAATTCTGAAAACTGGTTCTTCGAATATAAAAAAAAGCATTCCAAATTTCATGAATATATTTGCAACCCTCTTCAAGTTATCTTGTTCACATGCACATACACAAATATATCCAGACATTTGCTCAGAACATTGTATTAGAAAAATTTTTATTGAGGAAGTTGCATCTAAGAATTTTTTTTTTTTAATTTTGACTATTACTTCCTCTGTGAGGAAGCAAAATTTATCAAAATAAAGATTATCGGCAAGCCTGCTGTATCTCCTGAAAGACTCTGGTACTGGTGTTGGTTGTGAAGTAGAGTTTATATCGGAAGTGATGTGACCCAAATAAAAATATTACGTTATTTCGCGTGAAGCAAGGAATTTGCGGAAATATAAAATATTTCCTTCGTTGAGTGCATTCGATCTTTTGATATCCCGTGATGCGATTCTAGAATAGAGTTCTACGCTTGTCTTGAGCTTTTACTTGGCCTGGTGCAAGAGGACTTACCTCGTATTTCACGCTATGTCGCCATGGGACAAAGGCAAAGGGGTGCTCTCCGCCGTACAGCGTCAGAAAAGCATTTATCGTAAAGCTTCCCATAATGCTTATTCTCATAAAATCTAGGAAAAACTACTAAAATTTTTGCGATACGACGACGTACCCTTTAGGTGGTGCGGCGCAAAGTTAGTGACATTCTCTTGCTTTTTGTCATTTCGAATATCCCCCCTGTTTACTCTATCGAGAGATTTCCTTTTGCTTGCGGCGCTTATCGTGATCCACACAGATACTAACAAATTCAACCAGTTTTCGCAAAAGTTTCGCAATCCTGTTTGTTCAGAAAATATATAAATATAAGATTTATGAAAGAAGTTTTCATACGCGGTGAAAAATTTCTCAGAGCATGCGAGCGAATCTAGAATATATTAAATTCAAGGAATCTGTTCGCTTAGATAAGGCAAGACGCTTAGTTAGTTTAAGTAAAACGTTTTGTTAATTTATGAAAATTTGTTTGTAGATGTTATTACGTCGGTTCCATAGTTAAATTCCTTTTTCCATGTTATAATAATTTACAACAATGTTCAGAAATTACAATATACATATTGTCTGTATTGTTATTTTTAATTATCCGTGTAATAGCTGCGTGAAAATTCATCGGATCATCTGAAAACCAAAATTAAATGTTTTTAAATATTTGTAAAGGTCAATGGCCAATCAAAAAGTAGGTTTTGGGCCGAATACAGATTGGATATTTACTATCAGTAGTATATTGTGGAATGTTACTATAATTATCCAATACAACCTGCATGGAGAAAAATTAATGTTTACCCTCGAAATCTAGGTTTTTCAGGTTTATATATTCAATGTTAAACTATAGGACAACCATCTTGATGTTCACGGTTAGTTTCTGTGGTATTGAATATATGCAATACAAAGCGTTCTTACCTCTAACAATTTTTTTAAGAAGATACAGTACTTGCTTCAACCATTTTATTCTATTCAAACTATATGCAGCATTATTATTGACATTTGTCATAAAACTATAAGCAATCATAATTTTTCCTACATCGACGCACGGCTCTTCCATGGTTCATTTTAATTATTCCAATTCCAGTCTCTTAAAGTACATTCATGACAACATAAAAAAGCCCGAAAGACATAAAAAATGTTCAATAAATCAACTTTTTTCAATACAAATAATTACTAATGGACAATTTCAATATCACTTATGACTTTTTTGTAATGTTTAAAGAATTTCTATTTGTGCAAATAATGTTCAGAAATTTGGAAAATAGGCAACAATTCATTGTTTAAATCATCACATAATGTTTTCAACAAAATTTATTACCCCAAACAATGACCATTTATTACATTTCATTTAGAAAATATGACCATTCTTTTAATATTTTAATATTATCTTATTTTAAAAATATTTTTAATTATTGATACAATAGGAATAAAGTACTAATTTAAGTTGCATATGTTCATAAAAATCCGCTCTTCCGTGTAAAATACAGATTTCTTACCATTTTTCAAATAATGGATTAGAAACTTATATGCACTACCTTTAACAAATATATTTTTGAAATCAAGACTCATGTTTAGCAATTGTCTTGCCACTTTTGTTTTTAGAAAGATCTTGTAATATTGTGAAAATATTTGACGCTTTGAAATATATGGATTCAAATTGAAAATTTTAAATTGTGCTTTTTTCTAATTTCAAAGAAGTAAAATATTATGATATATAGTTTTAAGTTATATTCAAAAAATTCAAGAATTTTAGGAGATTTTGTTTCAAAAAGTTTTAGAGATCTCTATATTCGAAAATTTGTTATTACACATTTTCAAATTGTTTGTTTTTGATATTATAAAATAAACAGTTGCTTTTCGGACAAAAAAATTGAGTTTGTACAAAAAAAGACGAATTTTTGCAAAATATAAAAAATGTTATCAAATATACATTTTCTACTAAATGGTTGAATTTTAGAACCCAAAGTACGAATTTTCCACAAAACAGTGGAATTTTCAGCCAATAATTTGCATTTTTAACGAAATATTTACATTTTCAGGTTAAACAAAAAAATAATTTCTAACGAAAGAAGCAAACGAATTTTTAATTAAAATTAGGAATCGACAAAAACACTCAGCTTTTTAGAAAGATAGTACAGATTTCAACCAAGGACCTTAATTTTCAAACTAAAAAGATAAATATTCAATAATAAATGTAATAGATGATATTTCAACAATGAAAAAGATTGTAATTAGAAATTGAAAACAGCTGGATTTATCCAACAAAACAGCATTTTCAACCAGAAGGTTGCAATTTTTACAATGAAAGGTAAAATTTCTACATTGAGAGATAATATTTCAAGCAAAAAAGATAAATGTTTAACAAATTAGTTGAATTTTCGATTTACAGAAATCGTTAGTCAAGAAAAATAAATTTCTATAAATTTGTAGAATTTTCAAGTCAAAAAGACGAATTTCAAACGAAACAGTTGAATTTGTAACCAAAAAGTGTAACTTTTCAGCCAAATTGTTGAATTTCCAAGGAAATAATTTAATTAAATAAATAAATAAAACAAGAATACATTCAACAAAATAATTTTATTTTGAACGAAATGATAAAATTTTCAATCGAAAATACTATTTATACTATTTTTGGTCTCTGAAGTGAGTGAGAGGCTTGTCGATTAATTAATTTCGACACCAGAACGACCTGAATTCTTTTATTAGAACGTCTAGCCTGTTTAAGGAATCATTTTAGTGTTATTTTGATAGATGTAACGGAATTCGATAGATTTTGAACGATTCTAAAGGTTTTAAGTTATTTTTTAAAAATCCAAAGGATTTCAAGAGATATTGTTCCAAAACGCATTTTTAAATAGTTAGCCGCGCGTGCATTTAGTGCTATCTTGAGCAAAAATATTGAATTATACTTCTAAGTATAACGATTCAATTACTATTCATTAAGGAACTCTTTTCAAAAACTGTTAGTCTCAAAGAGCTATAGTCATACACAATTTTCCATTAAAAATTTTTTATTTTCTTTTTCCACAAGTATATAGCGAATTTTTGGAAATAGGGAAAAATTGACATTTTTAGATTTGCTTTCGAAAGAACAGAATTATCGCAGGTAAACAAACTCACTGTTAGATGAAAAATTAATACCATAAAGATAAATAATATAAACATTCTGTATAATTTGAATCTCTGGCGGGGGTTGAAAATTCAAATAATTTGTTGAAAAGTTGGTCTTTTTCGCTTGAAAATTTAACACTGCAGTAGAAGAATTGTTTTCTTATTGCAAATTAATCCACCTATATAAAAATGTGACTCGACCATTTCCGTTCATGATTGATCTATTTTTTTCAGTTCAAAAATTTTATTATCTGATCAGGAATATTTAGGAACTAGCATTACATCCATTGTTTGAAC
The DNA here is from genome assembly GCA_932178445.1 of Andricus quercusramuli. Taxonomy (NCBI): domain Eukaryota; kingdom Metazoa; phylum Arthropoda; class Insecta; order Hymenoptera; family Cynipidae; genus Andricus; species Andricus quercusramuli. The sequence goes on along the minus strand of CAKNXH010000033.1, from coordinate 899,013 downwards.
TATTTAGTTGAAACCTTATGTAATTTTCTGAAATTTTATCTCATGAGAATTAATTCTGTTGATCGAAAATTCGCATATTTGGCTGAATATTATTGTTTCTTGTTGAAAATTTGTCTTTCTTGGGAGAAAATTAATTTTCTGTGTTGATCATTCTTTTCTTTTGTTGAAAATTTTCTTTTTATCTGAAAATTTAAATGCTTTGTTGAGCATTCAACTTATTGGTTAAAAATGGACAGTTTTGTTGAAAATTCATATTTTTCGGGTTGAAAATTCAACTATTTCGTAGAAAAGTGACATTTTTTTCTGGAAAATTAGATTTTTCAAACCTATGACATGAAATCTTTATTATGATTATTCTGTAAAATTAAATTTCATTAATAAGATGAAAATAAAAATATTATGTTAGATATTATGTTAGCCTAGAACGCTAGTTATTGTTATCGTGAATAAAGCGGAAAGGAAGCATTAACATATTACGTAACATTATCTTCGACCTTTTTTATCTCCCCCCCCCCTCTCCTGTAACAGACCGTAACATTTTTTCTGTTCTGTTAAAAAAAATAGACGTTTTCTAAGTAAAAAACGGTTTTTTTAGGATGAAGTATTATATTGAAATGAATAAAACAATATTATGATGTAACACTGAATACTTTTCCAAAATTTTTTTAGTCATACCAATATTGAAATTATCTAATGTAAGAACGGATTGGAATTCACAGAACTAAAACTTTTTTATACCATCAATTATACATTTAATGACCATCAGGAATACAAAATGATATTTATAATAATATAGCGTAAAAATTTATGATTATTATTTATTTGTTGAAAGTCTTTGAACACTTGAATTCGACTTAAAATCAAATTCTGAAAATTGAGAAAAAGAAAATATGTTTTATCATTTTGTTTTCAAATTTATATGAGTATAATTTTTATAAGGTTCTTGAGAAAATTAGAAAAAGTTTTTTGAATATTTCAGATTTGTAAAAAAAAGATCTATAGGGTTTTAAAGAATTTTTATTTTATTTTATAGGATTTTACAAAATATAGGAAAAAATGTGAGTATTTTTGAAAGAAGTTCAGTACTTTTAGAAGTTTGGAAGAAATCAAGAAATATTTGATGAATTTTCGGAATATTTTTGAGTCTTTGAATATTTCTAATCTATCCGAAACGTCTTAAATTCCTAAAAATATTCTCAACTGCCTCAAACTTCTCTTAAAATCTTGAAAAATCATTGAAATTCCTGAAAATCTTTTGAAATCTAAAGTTCTTTTTAAATCTCTTCAATTTTACTGAATATTTCTTGAATTTACTCCATTTTTTTTTATATTCACAAAATTAAAAGCTTTTGCTTTGAAATCTTCTTCACTCTTTTTTGAAATTTTAGGTAATCTTTATGTTCAAAAACCTTTCTCAATTTTCTTTAAAATTACATTTTTCAAAATAGAAAATCATTTGAAATATTTTGACGGATATTAAGAAAATTATTTTTTTTTTATATTGTCATACGTTCCAAACCTGCTATTCCTTGGAAATTATTCAAATTTTCCATGATTTTTTTTTCTGCAGAATTAAAAAAATGGTTACAAAGTCTTCCAGATTCTTCTTTGACAATTTTTGAAATCTTCTAAAATGTTTTGAAATCTTTCTAAATAATTTCTTGAAATAAATTTTTCGAAACTAAAAGTTATTTGAATTTCTCCTAGGGACCTAAATTTATTGGGAAATTGCAAAATTTGGTTCCAAAATCTTTTCGACTCTTTTTGAAAATTTGATGGAACAATTTTACATGTTTTTTCATCTTCTTTAATTTCCTGTCAGAATTATTGACAAAACAATCATTCGAAAATTTCCGATATATCTTAAGAACATTTTTATCATCCACTTGACACCCTGCAAAATTCCGCTTACCTACAAAATTTTTTAATGCTGAAAAATTACAAAAATTATCTTAAATTATTTATATATTAATTCTGGATGAAAAAAGAAAAATATATAGAAAAAATATTCTTTTCGCACTCATTTTGAAATCTTCGAAACTTAAAATTATTCTTTCAAAACAAAACCTAAACCATGTTAAATTTCTCCAGAAATGTTTTTAAAAAATTCTATCGTTTCAAATAGTTCATAATTATTCAAAAGCTCCTAATTTTTTTTGAATTCGTCAAAATAAGTATTTGCCCATAATTTCATTTTTGTATTTTTTCAAAAACGTAAGAAAGTTCACGAATTATAGTGTGCTAGAAAAATGTTAAGAACCTAATTATTTCCCATCATTGAACAATCATTTACAATTTAAATTGTCTTTTCCCTTAATAATATTTAGAAATATTTATAATTAAATTTAATGAAGTAAAATTATTTATTCAGAAATGTTGCAATACAAAGTTAATGGTGCGGGAAATTCATAAATAAAATATTTTACGTAATTGGATTGAAATACCCTTCTCCCCACATATCCGGCCATAACGAAACACGAATCCCCTCCCTCCTTTTTAATATTACGTACTATGCGGACACTCCCAAACATAATGATTGACTGCAATGTCGAAAAATCAGATGTCTAATATCTTCGCAAAAATTCATGAACAATTGTTCAAAATTTTTATAGACTATGTATGTATATGTCAATCATCATACAATTTGGAGGATAATCACTGTGCTTCCAAAATCGGTAATCTATATAACTAGATTTTGCCAATCATTGTACTTTTCGATATTATTGTTAATTTCTTTCAATATAAATTACTTCCACTTTCAACGCTTGACTGATCATGAAAATTGAAATCTTTTTGAAGTTCATTATCATCTGTTATTCATTTTCGAATTGTGTTCAAAGACTATATTGTTTTTTAGAAATTACTAAACCAAAAAAATTCCTCAAGTGGCCAATCATTTTACTCATTATCCCACACTTAATCATAAAAAAAATGTTGAATTACATTAGACCCTTTCTCAATCATTTCTTTTTATAATATAAAAAACCTATCCATTATATCCTATTCTATACATTTCAATCTCAATCCTCCATTTATATCCTTTACAACACATGATCTGCAATTTCAGACATCTCGACACATTCGTTTCTGGGGATTTTCGAATTACAGCATTCGCTGCTAACAAAATCACTTGTCACAAATGGTAAAAGGAAAGGAAATCCATTTTCTCCGTTTTCTCGCGAGTTAAGGAAAGTGTCTGTCAGCCGCCACGAAGAAGAGAAATGTCGTGGGTGTTGGGCTGGTCGTCGGCTTTTAAGCTGAAGAGCAACAGTTTGTCTGACCCGCACTTCCAATCGGAATAGTCGAAACTACATTTCGAATGTTTTACCCTGTTGCGTTCACGAAAGTAATAAATTGCTCAGGAATCCAATACAGCCAAGTTTATAATCATTGTGGTTCATCATTACTTAATACTTCAAAAAATGATTGCATTTTTAAAAATAGGTACCTTTTTCTATTGTGTCGTTGAAAGCATATTATAAGACTACAGAAAAGGTAAAATTACGAACAGAAAAATTGAATTTGTTGAAATTCTTTTTAAAGTGTCCCTATGCTGATAGCATGGCCAATAAATTGAAACATTATTAATTTTTCTATTCGTGATATAACTGACATACGAACACGTGGAAGAGAATGGAAAGGTTTGTATAAAAGTTCAGTGTCAGTGTTTTTTATCAGACCAGAAAAATACTTTGATACGAATGTACGCAACGAGTGTTAAAATTAAATTGAATTTCTGGAAACATATTGAAATTATTATTTTTGTTTTGTTTATTCAATAAACAATTTTCATGAACACCGCGAAATTTTTTGATGTTTTTGAAAACAAAATCTCAATGTTCTTCTATCGCCTAAAAATAGGTATTCTCGAAAATTCAACTCTCCTATTTTGTCCAAACTTGCTGCAATTACTATCAATATGCTTGCATTTTTTTTTTACTTTATAACTTTTGGCACGCTTTTATGGCAGTTTTGAGAAAAATGGCTTGAAAAGAATCCACGCACATTACATGGACCGCGTTGCACAAATCTCTCAACTACCTGTTAGATTAAACTGTAGCAGTCTGAGTATGTAACCGGAAAGTTTTGGTTCAATTTCTGGAGCCGTAATTTTTTGCCAATATTTTTAACTTCATTTTTTTATCGTAAATGATTATTAAATGTACTCAAATCTATACAAAATATTTCTTTTAAACCATTTTTCGTGCATAAATAAATTGGTTTCTTCTACTTTTATCATTTTGAAGTGAATATTCCAAGGATGAATCAGTGCCACCACATCCTTGCAAAATTCTAATTACTTGTGCAAGTTCCTATGTAAAAATATAACTCTTTACTCTAATTTAAAAATATGAATATTAAAATAATAACAGGGAGAACGCCCCCTGCGCGCTGCGCACACCTACCCTGCATTCTGTTTTTTCTTTATGAAGCAAGGTAAGGTATCTCAATGTTTAATGTATTTTTTAAATTTTAATTTAATTCAGTGTTCGGAAAATATATGGTATGATATCTGAAATGGAATAAATTGGAATAACAAAAGATACATCAATTGAATTCCGTTTAGAATTGTCTCGATATGGATAAATAGAGAAGCAAATGATGAAAAAAAGGTAATATGCAGGGATGGATAGGGATGAATGGTAAAGTAACTCTCTATAATCGCTCGTGAGATTCTCTATGGACCCTTACGGGAGGCTCAGGAAGCCCGGAAGGAAGACTCTGGAAGTCCTCGTAGGAGGAGGCTCCATAGGCCCTTGTTGGAAGCTTTGGAGGTCCTCATAGAAGGCTCTGGAGGCCTACTCGGGAGGGCCTTCTCAAAAATATTATTATACTATTGTCAAGAATTAGCGGCATCAGGAACCACTTGATCTAACCCTGAGTTGAAAGATTTCCGAATCGCGGTCCACGTAACATCCCTTTTTCATCCTAAGTTTTTTCTCGAGAATGGCTGAAAAGTGCATCATATCACTCCAGCATGTTTCAAGTTTGGTATTGACCTATTACTGAGAGGTGTTCGAATCATAACAAAATTCCAAACGGTATAAGTCTTCCTTGTAAGTTATAAAAAAGCACAGAAATCACGTGTTTGGATTACTTTGCCAATATCAGGACAGTCGGAGGGTGATTTGCTGAGGGTTAGTGTTCTATCCTTTATTATAAGGAAATGTTTTATCAGCCACGTATCGAATTTCCTATGGGAGCAGTTTTACCATGTTCATTCCGAAGGACAAATCATAATCAGATCTCTAAGCTGCTTTCTCATAAATTCTGGAATCACTTGACCAGCATACTCGAAAGGCAAACTCTGAAGGACTATGATTGCATAAATCATGCAAGAACAGAACAAGGGTTGCAAGACCAGGTACAAGGAGGTGGGTCTCTAATACGATCTTCTTAGGCAGGTTCACCTCCGCGTGGTAGAGAAGCTTTAGAGGTAATTTGCAATTGTGCGAAGCGCCAACGTATTTCAGATTAACGCTCTAATAACGGATGATATCTCGGGCCGCTGGGATATCGTTTCAAGTAAACTTGGACTTACCTACTTGAGGAAGTTCGAAGGGTCGTAAGAGGATATACTCCAAGACTTCGCAATCGCCCTCAAGGCTTGTAGTATAAACATTTCGCGTGGGAATTTGAACATGAAATAATAAATATGACGGGGTGTAAGCCATAAATTTTGATAATGCTCTTATTGAGTTCAAGAACTTCCTCAGCTATCAACGATTCAAAGCTGCAAAGCGGGGCAAAATAAGTGTACCATTCCCACCCAAAAAATTTTTTATCGTGTTTAAACTTAGATTAGTGATAATCATTGGGGACCGTCATTCAAAGATTAAACTATGTACCACAATACTGATTAGTTCTCAAAATACGGAGGTTAAAAATTTGGACATTATTCTATTTTTATTATCAGAAAGACAACCTTTTTTCATAGATTTTTAGAAATTATTATAATAGGCTCCAAATAGGTTGAAAAATCTTCGTGAAACACTCTAATTGAACTGCAATCGGAATCTTCCAAGATACGTTATACTCGCTTGAAGGTAGCGGTGTATATAAAAAAGTCCAAATTTTGGATCACTTTATTTTTAAGACCGGTAGTTATTTGGGCACATTGTTTATTATTCCATGTTGATCCACTAGAGACGTGACTTAGCCAAGTTTGAACCTGGTAAACAAGATTCAAGGTGGCAACGTTACCCGTATTTCACCCCAAGTGTATGAGAAACTGGGCTGAGATACGTAGGACAGGTTATTTTGTTTGTGAAGTACTTTCCATGTGTAGTGAAATACTTAAATTAAAGATGTTATTTAAATGCTGAAAACCATTTTGTTTTGATTTTTTATATAATTCAATGTGTTGAAACAATGAATTACGAATAAAAACACAAATGAAACAGGAGTGCTTTTTTTCGGTCTCACCCCGGGCTTGGGGCGAAATAGGACACGTACTGGCGTGAGATGGAACGCTTCAATTATTCATTAATTTTTAATCTAAAAAGTCATGTTTAAAAATACTCTGTATGAAGTGTAATTTCAGATCATTTAGTAAATTCAGAAAATTCAAGAAATTTGGGAAATTGCGAAAATTCAAGAAATTCAAGGAATACAAAGAATTCAGGATATGCAAAGCTTTCAGATAATTTAGAGAATTTTAAGGCTTTGAGATTAACTATAGAATTTGAGGAATATAGAGCGCTTCGAATATTTGAGGAATTTGGAATATTCATTGAATAAGAATATTTCAGGCTATTCAGAGAATTTAAGAGATTTCTGAGAATTCAGAGGATTCATGCAATTCTGATCATTCAATCAATTTAAGGGATTCATAGCCTTTGAAGTATTTATGAAATCCCAAATATTCAAGCTTCTAGGACTCCAGGGAATTCAGATTGAGGATTTCGTAAAATTGGGATAATTTTGGGAAACAACTAGGTGAAGAGAATTCTGAATATTCAATAAATTCGGGATATTTAAGAATTTCAATAAATTCATAAAATACGAGGAATTTCAGAAACTCAGAATATTCAACGAATTCAGGAAGTTTGAACGAATGGAAAATTTTACATATTTTCAGAATTTAAATGAATCGGAGGAATTTAAGGAGTTCAGGAAATTAGGGGAATTCAAGGAATTGATATGATTCAAGGATGTTGTAGAATGAAGACATTTCCACGAATTGATTGAATTAGGGAACTTCTGGAAATTCATGAAATCTAGAAATTCTAAGGCATTCAAACATTTCAGGAAATTTAGAGAATTTCAAAAATTTCAGAGAATGAAGAAAATTCATGTAGTTCATAGAATGCCAAGAATTTTAGTAATTCTAAATGTTTAAGGTATTCAGAGAATTTGGGAAATTCACGAAATGCAGAGGATACAACTTTAGCAAATTCATCGAATTCAACTTATTCAGGTTGTTCATTGAATTTAGGAAATATGGAGCGAAATGAGAGATTGAAAAATTCCTGGAATTCTTCGACTTTCAGCAATTTAGAGAATTTCACGAATTCCGGAAGTTGCGAAAATACAAGTAATTATTGAAATTGAGCCAATTTTTGGAATTCGAGAAACTCAGTGAATACAACGAATTTCAGGAATTTAGAATATTCGAGGACATCAAAAAATTTACAGAAATAAAGTTTTTCTGAGAATTCACATAATTGAAATATTTTCAGGAATTGAGAGAATTTTAGTAATTTAGAGAATTCAATGAATTCCGAGAATTTTAAGAAATTTAAAAAATTCGAAGAATTTAGGAAATGAGGTTATTCAAGGATGTCAGAAAATCTATAAAATTTAAGAAATTTAGAAAATTCAAAGAATTTAGGAAATTCTAGGAATTTAGAAAATTCAAGGAATTTAGAAAATTTGAGGAACACAGGGAATTCAGTAAATTCGAGGATTTCGGAAATGCAGAAATTCGAGCAATTTGGGTTCTCCAAGTATTTTAGGGAATTCAGAAATTTTAAGGAATCAAGGAAATTCAAAGATTATACGAAATTCGAGGATTTGACTATATTGAAGGATTTTAGGAAATTCATGGAATTTACGAAGCTCAGGGATTTTAGGAAGTTTGAAGAATTCAGGTAATTCCCGGAATTGAGGAAATTCCAAAAATTTAGAGACCTTAAGGAAGTTGAGCAATTCAAGAAATGTAGATAATTTAAGTATATCGAGGAATTCAGGAAGTTCAAGTATTTTGAAAAATTCAAGACATTCAGGAGATTTAGGGATTTTACGAAATTCAAGCAATTGAGAACATTCAAGGAATTCAGAAAATTCTAGGAATTCAAGCGATTCAACTAATTCAGGGTATTGATGGGATTTTAAAAAATTCTAAATATTTAAGGATTTTTGGGAATTCAAATAAATCAAGGATTTTCAGAAATTAATGTACAAAATTGCCCGGTTCCATGGCCAAAAATCCGAAAACACATCAAAATTTACAACAATAAATTCCAAGGACACCTTTGGTTTTTGAGGACGCTGATACTGAATCTGAAGTCAGAATTTCAAACATAAAAATGGCACATCCAATCTGGTGGACGAGTATTTCAAAAAAATTATCGGTTTCACTTGAATCATTGTATCTAGGGGTTTTCGAAGGCGCTGATTTTCAATCTAAAGTTATAATTTCAAAACGCTGAATGGCGGTTCGAATATGGAGGACGAAAGTATAAAAGAATATTTTAAACAGGAATTCTGCACATAAAACGGAACAATTATAACCGCAGTTAGCCTGAAACAGTTCTAGTTACCAATGCCCACCATATTGAAATTGCAGTGTGACCATCAACAATGCATTTAATAGTATTCTACGGATGAACTAATTCGTTGCCAACATCAATGCTGCAGAACTTTAATTTTATTCTTCTCTAATGCATTTAACGCTTTTGAAAACTGATGTGCTTCTAATAGTAAGAGGCAAAAAGAACCATCAAATTATAAATAACGAATCAATAACGATATTAAATATTAGGACAAAAAACACACGAAGAATAAAAAAAAATCATTTTGCGTTTTTGTCAATGAAGTATAATTTCAATCATTATAAAATTATTCACGAAAAAGATAACCCAATTATCACTGATTACGATGGCCAGGTTCTCCAGGCGCACTGTAGAATTCCGAGGAATTCAAAAGATTATAAAGAAGTTAAAGCAATTGAAAAAGTACAAGGTATTCAAAGAATTGCGAGCATTTGAAATAATATATTTCAAACCAGAGAGAATTAATTAAAAAGCCGCTATGTATATGCTCACATAAGAAATATTGCAAAGATAAATATAATGCAGACCTTCTATATTAAAATCGCACCCTCGAAACATTTGCCCTACATCTTTCAATTTCATATCTGCGGTTGGAAAATTATGTACGATTCAATATTGGCAGCTGTCGAGATACACAACATGCAAATTATTTTGAGCGGCCTGAAAAATGTAGGTCGACTCAAATGCCTCTTATGAATCAAGATTGAGGTTTTGAAAAATGAGGACATTAAGCGAGCAATATTCATCCATTTCTGCTAAATGAGGAGATAAAAAAAATCACCCCATGTAAAATCCCATGGGGTACAGCTTATGTAAAAAAAGAGTCTGTTTCATGGCGGATGATTGCCTGTCGAAAACACATGTCTCAACAGTGGCACAAGCCTAACGTTCAAGCGAGATATTGAACGTGTTTCTCGTTCAGAATTTCTCACAGAGAATGCGATATATTCACTGATCGAATTTCTCATTCAATTCCGAGGATTTGGCAGATTCTGAATAATTCAGATTCCTGCCTCAATCGGCGATGTAACGACGGGAATCAGTTGCTACGATTCACTCCCAAATGAGTTGAGTACTAATTCCAAGGCTTTTGTTTTATAATTCGATACACATTTAGTGTGAAAATTAGGGATTTTCTATTCAACAAAGTTTCAAGTTTTTATTGCATTCATTAGTTGATGGGCAAAATTAAAAAAATGTCAATGATTTCAATCTATAAAAGTTTTAATCAGGGTGGCAACTTATTGGATGATTTCAACTTCCTTGGGTTTTCCAGTTTAATTAAAAAGAGTTCAAAAGATTTGTATCATTCCAAACGATTTTCAAATATTTAAAGAGATTTCTCAGCATTGTGGAATGTCTCAAAGATTTTGATTAGGAACAGAAAATTTTGGAAAAGAATTTTAATCCTGAATTTGATCATCAGAAAATATTTGGACTTACGAATTACAAGTCTGATTATTAGGAACGGAGAATTTTGTGGAAGAATTATAATTTTGAATTTTGACAGGTTTCCTTTTCATAAATTTCCTTGTTCCGGATCAGAATTATAATTATTTTCTGAAATTCTTACACGGAAATCCCCTGTTCGAAGATGAAAATTTTAATTCCTGATTGAAATTCCCTGTTGGTAAGTCAAAATTCTAATTCTCTACGGAAATTTCCTGTCTCACAGTCTAAGTTAGAATTCTTCACAGAAATTTCTTCTTCCAAGTCACAAATACATTTATTTTTAAAAATACGTACCTGGTTTGGAATCAGAAATATATTCGTTCCCCAAATTTCCTATTATAATCCAGAAATTTAGTAACTCCCTTTTTCCAAAATTTTGAATAGTGAAGTTTTAAATTGTGAAGAATTGTGCCTGTTCCATGTCGAAGATTCCCTGTCCAAAGGGAAATTAAAATTCTTTACGGAAACTCTCGTTAGGTATAAATTGTAAATCGTCAACAAAATTTTCTTTTATAAAGTGCACCTGAAATGAAAATTATAATTCTTAATGGAAATTCCAAATTCTATCTCAGAATTATAATTATTTTGGAAAATTGCCTGTTTCTGGGTCAAAATTCTAATTCTCTGCAAAAACTTCATGACCCAAAATCAAAATTATGATTATTTAGGGAATTATGTACTTAAATGTCAAAATTATAATTCTTTACAAAAATTCAATGTCCCAGTTTACGATATTACATTTTTCTACTAAAATCCCTTCAGCAAACTTAGTTTCGAAGATCTCCTGTTCAAATTCAGAAAAATTTTAATTTTTTATCTGAATTTCTTTGTATATATTTCTTTTATTTGCTCCCTGTTTTGCAATCCCTGTTGCAAGTCCGGATAATTTTAATTCCCTACCTAATTGTATATATATAGCGAGAGAGAGAGATATACCCAGAGCTTCAACACGTTTCGCATCAGTCTTTGCGAAATCAAGCCGACTACCTCCGCAAAAATGGAAATGTACGCGGAGCGCTTCCTCAACCGCTGCTTGAACAAGCTGCAGACGAAGATGAAACGACATTAAGACCAACCGCAGAAAGTAGGCACCTTCTTGAAGATGATGGCAATTTCAGTACAAGGAGGAACATCAACATGCAAGTTCCTCTTAAGCCCCAAGATCTGGCTGAAATGGATGCCTCCCTTTGTGGAAATATCTCGCAAGAGTCCGACCTCTGGACCATCAATTGCTCAGTTTATGGTGCTGCGAGAGCTTTGGCTGATTCAAATCGAAGGCTCAAACCGACGATGGATCAAAAGACAAGAAGACGCTTGCATCAACTGAATAAGAAAATTGGATGGGCAAGACAGAATGCGTCCCGTGTTCAATGTGTGATTGACTACATAACATCTGGTAGACCGTTCACGGAAAGGGTTCGAAAGTTCGCCCAAGAACTAAGGACCTGGAATCACACACTAAACAAGTCAAAGCTGCTGATAATCAAGCAGCATATTGTTGACAAAATAAGGCTGTTATCTGACGCAAGGAGGAGGATACAGAAGAGGGAGAGATGGATCAGAGAGAATCAACAGTTTCTCGCTGACCCATCGCGCCTCTTCAGTGATCCCTCTGTTTTTGTAAAAAATCCACCCAAGCCCAAGGAGGTAGAGACTTTTTGGAGAGAGGTGTACAAGATCCCGAAAACACTAGAGTTGAAGGAAGATACTGACAATATCATCCGCTTCAAGGAGTTTTGCGACAGCCTCATAAAATCTGAGGAGGAGTGCCCATCAGTCACTGCCGAAGAGGTGAAAAAAGCACTTAGAGGCACGAAGAACTTTTCCGGTGCTGGACCAGATTGTATCAAGAACTTTTGGTGGAAGAAGTTTACTTCTACACACCAACATTTGGCCCGCATATTCACCTCATATTTAAAGTCGGAGATGCCCATTCCGCAGTGGCTAGTGTTAGGACGCACTATACTCCTACCGAAAAAAGGCGACTTGTCCAAACCAGAGAATTGCAGGCCAATAACTTGTTTGAACACACTGTATAAGATTTTTACAGCTGTCCTAAACAACAGGATTGTTCGACGAATTGAGCCTGTATGGCGAGAGATGTACGAACAACGTGGCTCGAAAAAAGGTGTAGCAGGCTGTCGAGAGAACCTGCTGATTGACAGGTGTGTCTGTAAAGACGCTACAGTCCATCAGCGCGTCCTGTCGATGGCCTGGATTGACTACCGGAAAGCTTTTGATTCAACCTCTCATAGACTTATCATCTGTCTGTTGGAAAGCTTGAAGGTACATCCACACATAGTGAGATGCATAGAGAGATTGATGCCTCTTTGGAAAACTAGATTTACCATCTCATCTAGAAATTATCGTCTGACGACGAACAACGTCACCTTCCAGAGGGGCGTCTTTCAAGGGGATAGTATGAGCCCTTTGCTTTTTTGCATCACACTTTTGCCTCTATCTCTTGCACTACGGAATTCTCCTGGATACCTCTGTGGCGACACTAATCAGCGTGAGCATAAGGTCACTCATGTATTCTATATGGATGACCTGAAGATCTATGCCGCTGGTAAAAGCAAACTTCAAACTGCTTTAAATATCGTCAAGAACTACACAGGAGAGATTGGGATGGACTTTGGTTTGGACAAGTGTGCCAAAATTCATTTGAAGAAAGGAAAGATTACTGGCGTTCCCAAGGACCCTGAGCTTGTGGATATAAGTGTTATTAGACATCTTAACACTGGAGAGACCTATACATATCTGGGCGTGCCTCAAAGCCGCATTCAGGACGTAACATCAGTGAAGGAGTCTTTCCGAAGCAGATACAAGCATCTTCTTCGACAGATTTGGTCTTCCAATCTGTCGGCGTTGAACAAGGTATCTGCGACTAACATGCTTGCCGTCCCGGTTCTACTCTACTCGTTTGGGGTGGTTCAATGGACGAAGAACGAGCTTAAGGCCCTTGATGTCACCACGCGTAAGATCATGCATATGCATAAAAGCTTGCATATCAATTCGTCAGTTCCGCGATTATACATTTCACGCCAGCAAGGCGGACGCGGACTTCTGAATCTCCAGTGTCTTCATAACCGAATTGTTTTGAGTACAGCTTACATCGTTGCGAATGGCAGAGATCCTCTCCTAAAGATGGTCAGAAACCACGAGATGATTGGCGAAGGGGCGTTCCTTTACAAAGCCGCGGAGCAAGCTGCTGAGACCCTTGGCCTGAATTTTAACATCAGAAGTGAGGAAAGTGCATTACTCCATCTAGATGCTTCACGTCTAAAAGCCGAAGTAAAGAAAGCAGAGGTTGGAAAATTTCACCAAGAGCTACTCGACAAGCAAATGCACGGAAACTTTCACAGAAATGTAGAAAAACAGTCCTTGTCGAAGGAGCAAACTTTTGCTTTCCTCAAATCATCAGGGCTCAATTCAGGTACAGAGGGCTTTATTTTCGCATGCCAGGACGGTGTAATCTCCACCTTAGCATACCGCGCCCGCATTTTATGTCAAGAAGTTCCCAGTGATAGGTGCAGAGCGTGTCATGCACACGCTGAGTACCTAGAACATATACTATCGGGGTGTCCGACCCACGCAGGAACTACGTATATCTATAGACATAATGCGGCCCTAAGAGTACTTTATTACCACCTTTGTCGCTCTTACGGTGTTGGTCGCGACCCTGCCCTGCCGAACGCTCCAAGGGATATAGAGTCAATTGTCCGAAACGAGAAGTGCCAGATTTTCTGGAACTACGATTTTCGGGCAGCAGTCTCCGTTGCGCACTCGAGGCCTGACATTGTTCTCCAAGACTTCGAGAAACGAACTATATTCGTGATCGAATTCTCGGCTCCATCCGAATACAACATCACTGCAAAGGAGAAAGAAAAAGAGGAGAGATATCAAGACCTTAAAAGAGAGCTGCGTCGACTGTACCCAAAATATTCGGTACGAGTAATTGTTCTTGTGATAGGTGCTCTCGGAGGTGTGAAATTATCGCTAGTTCGTAACCTTAAAGCCATACCCGCGTGCCAAAAATATGCCAAGGCTCTTGCGAGATGGATGCAGAAAGCTGTCATCCTTGGGTCGCTTCGTGTCCTCAAGACACACGAGGGTTTCGCCGGCCTGTCGTTGTGATTTTGTCGTGCCCTGTGACCACCCATCTCACGGATGTGAGACGTGGCCATAGGTGTATTTTACCGCGGTTCTACTGGGGGCCATTGACATTTTTTCCAGATGGCAGTTGCTCTTAGTGGTACCCTGCGGTGGTTGTTTAACTTTTTTTTAAATTATATATATATATATATATATATCTTATGTATTCCCTGTCCCAACTCAGAATTATGAATATTTTAAAAAATCCACTATTTAAATCGAAAATATAAGTCTTCACTGGAATCTCCTATCTCCTAAATAAAAACATTTTAATTTGCATATAAGTACGTTGGAGAGAGAAATCCTGGGCACTGAATCGCGTTCCCGATCATTTCCTAGTTTTTCGGCTAGGTGGACACCCTGTAAATGAATTTACAATGAATAATCACACATTTAGTAACTTCAAATTTTCTCTAGAAAATTACCCAAAATGTTGTGTTTAACTTTTTTGTGGTTGATTCTAAACCAATCAATTCATATTATAAAATTTTTCAAATAGCGAAAGAAATTATCGGCAGATTATACATTTCTAAAATTGCTAATATTTAGAACATTCTTCGTCCTAAAATTTAAATTAAAAAATTTCTTCCAAGAAATTGAGGTAAAGTTATTTAACGCCAATTGAAAAAACTCTTGAAATTTTCGTAAGCAAACCCTGCAAATTGGCATGAATCATGAATCTAGTGTCTCCATCAAATTTTTATGTTTGAAATTTGAATGAAATCAATTTTCTTATTAATGAATTTATCCAGCGAAATCAGAGCATGAAAAATATTGATAGTTCAAAATTAGATTTATAAGCTAACTCCTTTTTGACTCATTAGATGCAAGTACATAACAAAGTTAAAAAGTTGAAGAAAAGGAAAAAAATCCACCAACCCCAACCGCTAACTTCTTCCTTATTCTTTCTATGTGTTTTTTCACTATTAGTGAACCAACTTGTTTCAAGCTCAATTTAGATCTCCTCTTCAGGGATTAGTTATAGGAAAACTACGAAATTTTGTGATAAGAATCGTATGCTAATTGAAACTTGCATTGTACCTTCAAATAAAACCACAGATATTTTTAGAAAAAGTTGCTTCGCCTAATTTTGCATTCACAAGTGAAAACTTGATAAACGTATGAAAATTATTATTCATGAAAAGGATGAAGAGACAATTTTGATTAAAAATTACCTGATCTTAACTTTTCTTTCATTAAATGAATAAGCCTCCCTGATATTCTTAACCAGTCATCCAATAATGTCCGTTTCCTTTTCCCATTTCAATCGATTTCGTTGAAATTCATAATTTCCTAAAAAAAATATCTATTTGAATATCAAAAATTAGGAATTGCAAGAAATTAACTTTCTTTGTATAAATGTACACATTTCCCTCTAATAATGTTTCCACAGTCACGACACTGACTAAATCTCTGTTGAAAGTCATAATCACAGTCTAAAATTAAGGAAATTCCATTTTAAATGTGTATTGAAGAATTGAGAATTAAAAGTTGGAATATTACAAAGATAATTTTCCAAAATTTTCAAAAAGACATGAAATTATGTATATTATGATATATTTAAATGTCATCTTGGTACTAATTAAAAAATACGAAGTGTCTCGTCGTCCCGAAATTCGGGATGACTAGCCCGTTTTCAACATTTGGCTAGTCGTCCCGAAATTCGGGATGACTAGCCCATTTTCAACATTTGGCTAGTCGTCCCGAAAATTATGTATTTTTTTTTTATTTCTCTCCTTTTGAGTAAGCCGAAGATTAACAAAACTGCTCTTCATCCCTAGTTAAAAATAAAGGTTAAAAAACGGATAGAACTAAGAGTTAGGTTATATTTTATAAAGTGTAGTCTTTTAAGCTTTGACGTATCTAAATTATGTTATGTATTTGCACTGTGTCACCGCAGTCTCAAGGTCGTTCGAAACTTTCCCATGATTTCCGTGCTCTGATTGGACCTTCCTTTGATGTGATCTATAGACTCTTGACTAGATACACTTGTTGCCTTTGTATTTAGAATCAATCATTCATTTGTAAAGAGTAAAATTCAATAATTATTCGCTCTAGCACTCTAAAACACTTTTTTGTGATTCAAAAATCATAAAAATTTATTTAAACATTTAATAATTCCCAAAAAGCAAGTTCTTTACTGCCAATGAGACTGCCGATGCGACGCATGCGCAGTACAGTTGGGGAGCCGAATTGAGAGCACTGCATCTTTATTCGGTTTTTCGTTCGATTTTGCGTGTTATTGCGCGTTGGTTAACGATCACGTGACATATAGATCAGCTGTTCTGTGTGCCAGCCTATACTGGCCGTAACACCCCTAACCCTTTTCCAACGCCTCGTGGGGGCGGAAAGGCACCCCTGTGACAGGTCACAAAAATAATGTAAGGTAACACCCCTACCCCTTTTCCAACGCCTCGTGGGGGCGGGAAGGCACCCCTGTGACAGGTCACAAAAATAATGTAAGGTAACACCCCTACCCCTTTTCCAACGCCTCGTGGGGGCGGGCAGGCACCCCTGTGACAGGTCACAAAAATAATGTCAGGTAACACCCCTACCCCTTTTCCAACGCCTCGTGGGGGCGGGAAGGCACCCCTGTGACTAGTCACAGAAATCATGTAAGGTAGCACCCCTACCCCTTTTCCAACGCCTCGTGGGGGGCGGGAAGGCACCCCTGTGACTAGTCACAGAAATCATGTAAGGTAACACCCCTACCCCTTTTCCAACGCCTCGTGGGGGCGGGAAGACACCCTTGTGACAGGTCATAAAAATAATGTAAGTAACACCCCTACCCCTTTTCCAACGCCTCGTGGGGGCGGGAAGGCACCCCTGTGACTAGTCACATAAATAATGTAAGGTACCACCCCTACCCCTTTTTCAACGCCTCGTGGGGGCGGGAAGGCACCCTTGTGCCAGGTCATAAAAATAATGTAGGTAACACGCCTACCCCTTTTCCAACGCCTCGTGGGGCGGGAAGGCACCCCTGTGACAGGTCACAAAAATAATGTCAGGTAACACCACTACCCTTTTCCAACGCCTCGTGGGGCGGGAAGAAACCCCTGTGACAGGTCACAAAAATAATGTCAGGTAACACCACTACCCCTTTTCCAACGCCTCTTGGGGGCGGGAAGGCACCCCTGTGACTAGTCACAGAAATAATGCGAGGTAACACCCCTACCCCTTTTCCAACGCCTTGTGGGGGCGGGAAGGAACCCCTGTGACTAGTCACATAAATAATGTAAGGTACCACCCCTACCCCTTTTTCAACGCCTCGTGGGGGCGGGAAGGCACCCTTGTGCCAGGTCATAAAAATAATGTAGGTAACACGCCTACCCCTTTTCCAACGCCTCGTGGGGCGGGAAGGCACCCCTGTGACAGGTCACAAAAATAATGTCAGGTAACACCACTACCCCTTTTCCAACGCCTCGTGGGGCGGGAAGACACCCCTGTGACAGGTCACAAAAATAATGTAAGGTAACACCCCTACCCCTTTTCCAACGCCTCATGGGGGCGGGAAGGCACCCCTGTGACAGGTCACAAAAATAATGTGAGGTAACACCCCTACCCCTTTTCCAACGCCTCGTAATTTTGGTCTAGTTGAAAGCAGTAAAGTTAATTTAGTGCATTATTTTCAGGCCGACTAGACAAATGTTGAAAATAGGCTAGTCGTCCCGAATTTCGGGGTCATTAACATTTTTTGTGATTTCTGTCGATTTAAAACGAGAAATTTCCTAAAATGCATTATTTTTGGGACGACTAGCCGAATGGAGAAAATAGGATTGTCAATTTTGGTAATTTTGGTATTTTGGTCTAGTTAAAAACAGTAGAATTAATAAAGTGCATTATTTTCGGGATGACGAGCCAAATGCTAGAAATAGGCTAGTCGTCCCGAATTTCGGGATGACTAGCATTTATCTTGATTTCCGGCTAGTCGTCCCGAAATTCGGGACGACTAGACGCAGCCTAAAAAATAAGGTTGCCAATAGGATGTATATTATTTCCAAATTTATAAATAATATTATCAAAATGTCAACCAAATCCTCATAAAACTAATTTGTTATAAGGTTGTACATAGGTTGGTTGACAAAGAATGACACCCTTGTTCACTATACAATACGGTATTCTTAGGAAGGTGCCAGGCATGATATTGTTATTGTCCGTTAAGTACCTTTGTTATATTTTATCCATTAACAATTTTATAATGAATTTCTCGAATTTTTCAGTTTTTTAATTATTCTTTTCTTTCAGGACCTGGAAATACTTAAGAAAAATAAGTGTGTCAAAATGTTATTATTCTAAATTTCATCCTGATAATTATCAAAAAAGTAAGGTTGCTAACGGGATGTTACATAGTTTTCAAATTTATGAATAATTTGATTACAATCTCAACCATATACTGATCAAAATAAGTTTCTCATACGGTTGTACAGAAACTGGATCATAAGAAATAACACCCTCGTTACCTATACAAAAAACGTATTCTGAGGAAAGTGCATTTGATTCTATCAATCAAACCTTATAGTTTCTCTATAAATAATCGCGGATGAGGAGATCTGAATTGGTCTCGAAACATGTTGGTTTTCTAGACCTATTGAAAATACGGATAATAAATAAAAAAAGTGAGAGGTTATTTTTTGTCAAACTTATTCCGTTTTCTACCTCTGTTTTGATTTGTTACGTATTTCCTCTTTATAAGCCGAGAAGGAGGTATTTTGAAACTATAATTTTAAATTGTAAATATTTTTCATGCTCTGAATTCGTTGCATGAAATTATTCATCATGTAGATTTCTTTCCGATCATGAATACAATTATATTCAACTTTTTCTCATAAGGTTGTACATAGACTGGGTTATGAAAAAATGACACCCTCATTACCTATACAAGAAAGTTATTTTGAGGAAGATACCATAAATAAAATATGTGCATAATCTTTTTATGTACCATTGAATACCTCTGTAATATTTTATCCATTCGATTTTTTAGAACAAAATTTTTTAATTCTTCAAATTTTAATAATTTTTTTAACAATATTTTTGTCATAAATCTTCTATTTAACTTCATTATCTTAAACCAAAGAATGGACCGCAATATTTCTCGAAAGCTCTAGAACAACGAGAACTATAAAAGCTAATTGCGACTTGCTTCTACCTTTTCTTTCAATATTAAAACTTGAATTAGAGCAAAGGGGATGAAAAATATATTACGACCAAAAATGCGAGCAGAAGGAAAAAGAACCCTGGACGTAAGTAGGTCGTAAAACGCAGGAACGTCATCTAAACTCTAAACCAACCGGCAGAAAACTATTGTCGGGATTTGAGTGGATTTATTCGACTACCGATTTTTCCCTTCAATTTCTATGTTCTCCTTTATACTTGCAAAATCATATGTGTATAGAAAAGAGGCGCGAGGGTGAGATCATGTTTCTAGTGAGTATACGGGCACGATCTAGAAAATGATACAAAGGACTGGTCGTGCCACGGGGGCCAAAAGGGATTAGCAGAGACTTTGAAAACCGAGGCTGGCAAATATGGAGACAAAGGCCTTTATTCTGGCCGCGAACATATTTTAATGAGGGGCCAGTTAATGAAAGGGACCCTTTTGTGCGAAATTCTCTTTCGTTTTTAACCACAATTTTCATGTAGACCCACTCTTGACCAATAATCTTTTTTGCATTTCAAATTAGGAATAAACTTAATCGAGAAATTGATATTTATATTCAATTTTTATTAGAGAGGAAGAAAAACTTCGAATTTTTCAGGATTATTGTTTGGTTGAAAATATGTATAAAAGCCTTCAGGAATATGTAACATCATCTATAAAATAATACTAATAGTATCTTAATATAAATTTCAAATTCATATCAACATTTATAATTATTATCAATTTGACACAATTTGACTTTGTTATGTTAATTTTTCTCAAATTTCCTTTCATAACAAAAGATAATAATAAGGATTCTCATTTTTATATTAAATAAGTTGTGGAGATTCAGACTATATTCAGATATTGAAACATATATTTTTCTATCAGAAATACTTAGTGCATTGAAAATTGATTTTTATGTATTTTTCTGAGTTTATGTTCCTGTAAAAAAAAATCTTTGAAATTCCTTCTAACAAGTTACCAAGAGAGTAAACCCAGGGATATGAAAAAGCTCAATATGATTTTGATTATTGAATTAGAATCGAATTGATCCCCCTTGGCAAATACAAAATTAATTTTTACCATGAAGAAAGTTTTCGAAAATTTCAATTTTTGTGGATGATTAACAATTTCTGAAGATCAAGAAAAAATGAAAACATTTAGTTTTTAATGAATAGTTGAATTCACAAATAAAGATCAATTTTCAATCAAATGGTATCATTTTTAACCAAAAAAGTGAATGCTTAACAAAGCTCTTAAAATTTTAACATGAGAGTTGAACTTCTAACTTAAATAATGAATTTTTGAACACAGATATTCAAATTTTCACCAAGTAATTAATTTTCAATCCAGAAAGATGAATTATGAAACAAAAATATTGATTTCCTACAAAGATACGTCGACTTTTCAACGTAATGCATGAATTTCTTATCAAATCGTTGAATTTTAAACTAAAAAAGATCATCTTTCAACCAAATAGTGAAATTTTAAATTAAGAAATATTAATTTGCCACCGAAGATAGGAAAATTAAATTTTATTTTGCAAAAAATTAATTTTCAATCAAATAAAAGAGAAATTTCAATCAAAAAATACGAATTTCCAAGAAAAATGTTAGCTACCGAACACATAGTTGAATTTTTCAAACAAGTAATTGTATTCTCAACCAACTAATGAAATTTCAAACCAGAAAGATTTGTGTGCCACCAGAATATAATATGGAGTATACTTCTTAAACAAGAAGAATTTATTTTTTACCAAAAATACTTCGATTTTTTGAAAAGAGATGGAATTTCAATCAAAATAAATGAATTGTCAAATAAAATCATGAATCTTCTATTGGGAATGGAAATAGTTGAATTTTTAGTTAAGAACATCAATTTTCAACCGTCTATATTAATTTTCTATAAAACAAGAAAAGTTTTCAACAATATAAATAAATTTTCACCTGAAACAGATTATTCTTTCACCAAATAGTTGAATTTTCAAGCAGGAATGGAAAATATTAGTTTTAAGTTGGACAAATAATTTACAGAAAAATATTTAAATTTTCAATCAAATAGTTAAACTTTCAACAACAACAGAAAATGAATTTTCAACAAGAGAGTTCAACTGGCAATCGAGTAGTTGGATTTTAAACAGAGAAAAATTGAAAAAACATTGAAAGATTAATAATGAACCAAACTGGTGAATTTTAAACCAAAAAAGATGAAATTTCTTCCAAAGAGATGAATTTTTAACTAAAATGATGAAGTTTCAACTGGAATAGTTCAATTTTTAGTTAAATGAATAATTTCCTATCAGAAACATGATTTTCCAACAAAAAATAGTTAACTTTTTGAACAAAGAGTTTTCAATTAAAATTATGAATCTTCAAGAAGAAACTTGAATTTTTTAACCAAAAATCTCAATTTTCAACCAAGTAGTTGTATCTGTAACCTAAAAGATTATTTTTTAACCAACAAGATGAATTTGCTAACAAAAAGGAAATTTTGAAAAACAATTTACATGCACTTCCAACTAGAAAAGATAATTCTTAAATAGTCAAATTTTTGAGAAAAACCTTAGATATTCAAATAATAGATTTTTTAACAAAGAAGCTCAACTTCTAACCAAGTAGTTCGACTTTCACGAAAAAGTTTAATATTGAATTCAAAACATTTCTATCTTTTAAAGCTCTTAACACGTATAAAAATTAAATTTCGATCAAAAAAGCTTAAATTTGAATTAAAAAAAAAGTTCAATTTTCAACTGAGAAGAATAATTTTTATCGACAAAGAAGAATTTTCAACAATATATATGAATTTTTAACTAAGAAATATCTTTCATATTCCCAATAGTTCAATTTTCGAAAAAAAAGAATGTTCAACAAAATAGTTATATTTTCAGTGAGGAAAAGCATTTGACACGAAGGAGTTAACTTTCGACTCACTAATTGGGTTTTCAACCAAAAAATATTTTTATTTTGAATGAAAAAACAGTTTAATTTAATCGAAATAGTTGAATGCTCAACCAACAAAATTATTAATTAACCAATAAATTGCATTTTCAATCAAAAAATATGAAATCTCTACTGAAAGAGTTGAATTTTCAAACCAAAGAGACAGATTTTTATCAAAAGAATTGCATTTTCGAAAAATAAAGATTTTTCAATCAATGAAAAAAAAAACATTCCACGAAATTGTTGGATTTTCGACCCGACAAGGCAAATTTTCTACAGAAAAGTTTATTTTTCTACCCGAAAATATGAAGTTTCGATCAGAAAGTTAATTTCCAGTCTAGTAGTGGAATTTCCAACCTGAAATCACGATTTTTCATGAAAATACTTGAATTTTCAACATAAAAATAAGTTTGGAAGGATTTATTTGCGAGGTGAGAAAGCAAGTTCTAATTTCATAATTATAACTTTTTATATTGTATGACAATATTCTGATATATTTGAACAAAGTTTGCTAATTTGGCGATTCCCATCTCTTTCCTTATTTTAAATAATTCCTTTTTTTCCTGTTTTCATGAAACTTTCTTCTTCTCTCATTTTTCTCATTTTTCCGGTTAAATGCGAATAGAAGTAATAGAACCCAATGAGAAAATCCAACTATTTTTAATTTACAGTTTTTTTGTTGTTGAAAAGTCTACAATCATATTTTTGGTGTGGTATTCACCTTGCTTGGTTGGAAATTCTTCTATTTTGTTTAAATTGGAACTATTTCGTTCAAAAATCGTTTCAGGTTTGGCTGAAAATAAAATTATGACCACAAAATATAAGGATTTCATTTTGATTTGAAATTTGTCTTTTTATGTTAAAAATTCTCCATACTTTTTTTTTTATTGAAAATAATTGATATATATTTTTTGTTTGATAGTATCCCGTGGAAAATTCAACTATTTTGTTGATAATTATATGATTTTCCTGAATAATTCAACTATTTTATTAAAAATTTGTCTTTTTTGGTTGAATTCAACTATTTTTAATTTAGAATAGAAATATTTTCTGGTGGAAATATCAAGTAATACAATTTTTGTTAGGAATTTCTCTTCTTCGCTTGAAAACTCAACTACTTGATTCAAAGTTAAACTACTTTACAAAAGAGGCTAGATTATTGAAGATTAATGAAATTTTTTCTATTGAAAATAGATGTTCTTAGCTAAGAATTCAACGACTTCAGTTTTTATTGAAAAATTATCCTTCTTAGTTAAATATGCTAATATTTGGTTGGAAATTGATCTATCTTGATTCGAGCTTTTTACGTTGAAAACATAACTCTTTCATTGAAATTTGATTTTTTTAGGTAAGGAATTGATCTTCATTGTTGAAAATTCATCTATTTGGTTGAGGATTAAACTATTTTGTTCCCGAATTAGAACTCTTGATTTATAAAGGGTCCAGGGACCTAAATAATCCGCCAAGATTCAGGTCCGGACCCAAATAATTAGGAATATGAAGGGTCCGGATCCGGATCCTTAGGAACTTGAAGGGTATGTGTCCCGATCCGGACCCTTTAGAAGGTAAAAGAAACGGTTTTGAGATCGGACACCTAAGATTCTAAAAAGTCTGGCTTCGGACTGGACCATTAAGAATTTAAAGGTTTGGGTCTGGACCCAGAACCTTAAGAAATAAAAGGGTCCAGTACGGACCCGAACCCTTGAGCCCTTGAACTCTGGTCCAACGTGAAAAAGCTATTTATTAACAAATTCAAATATTTTATCAAATAGAACATTATTTGACTGAAAATGCAACTAACTCATTAGAGCCTTTTTTTGGTCTAAAAATAAAAATTGTTATTGAAATTTCAACGTCCTTGGTTGAAAAAATATTTTTTGTTGAAAATTCAACTGGTTTCTGAAAAAGTAGTCTTTTTTCTTGATAATTCAGCTATTTATTTGGGAATGGAACAGTTTTTGGTTAAACTTTAATCCTTTTTGTTTAAAAATCAGAACATTTTGTTGAAAATGCATCTTTATATGTTGGAAACTCCACCATTTCATTCAATTCACCTTTTTTTGTGAAAAATTCAATTATTTTATTGAACAATAGTACCATTGGAATGGAAATTTCTCTTTTAGCTCAAAGGATCACCACACGGTCACGTTGGAATATCGGCGACTGAACTCACTAGAATTAACGGAAGTCTATGTTTGACAGTGAGAGAGATAGAGAGAAACCTTGAGGTTCCAGAAATCATTGTTTCGAAAATTGTGAGCCAAGATTTGACCTGATTTGTAAAAAAGTGGTGAATGATTCCTTCACCACGAGATCCCACCTTTCCATCTATCGCAGCTTATTCAGCAATTTCTGGTGAAATACTGTCTTACACATCTGCGACAACCCCCATACAGTCCTGACCTGCTTCTCTCTGACTTGTCGCTCTTTCCCAATTTGAAATATCCTCTAAAAGGAAAACAACAAAACGGCTGTTATTTATTTCGAAAGGAGACTTTGAGGAGTGCTTCAGCAAGTGGGAGGATCGCTGGAAAAAGGTATCGGCTTTCAGAAGAAAAGTACTTTGAAGGTGATTTCATCGCTGCTGACCATGTTCAACTCTTGCTCCTGGTACAATACAAGGTTGGATACTTTCCGGACGGACCTTGTAGACCTAGAGGAAAGGCGAGAACACAAAGAATGAAAGGAAGATGAAGAAATCAGAAGTCTTAAAGTTCTAGCTTTCTGCCGTTTGGATGGGTCCAGAGGGTGAAGTCAGCTCTTTGCTGAAGTTGGTACTTATCTTGCTATGCTGGTAGCATACCCCGACGCAAACGACTTGAATTAGTCATGGTTCAACTGCACGGTTCGAAACTCGTCCAATTTCTCGAGGTACGTACGAGTTAAGTAATACAAGGAACTAATTAGAAACAGTCGTTGCAGCATACCTTGCGACTGGAGAGAAATGCAGAGGTCGAATCGATGTCGTCAAGCCACCTAGAGTTTATTTGGAGTCACACTAATTATAACCTTTGGAAGGAGTCACGTAGAGGTCCTCAGTTCCACGGAAGGCAAAACGTCAAATATTATTTGATATCCTCCAGTTTCAGAGCAGAGAGTCTCATTCAGCTGCGAGTCGAAGGCTTTAACTTCTAAATACAGTTTCTTAGCTCCTTTTGTGTCAGGTGCAGAGCATGTTTCGCAAGCAAGTGTTCAAGTGCATCCAGGAAAGTTTGATAGATATTTTCCTGTAGTCGAGGCACGTTCCAGGGAGCAAGCTACTTCTTGATCTTGAGACATTTGTTTTAATGTGGATCAATGAGATTACGAATCACGAACAAAATGCTAAGAAAAATTCAAAGAGAATGTGGAGAAGAAGGGACTTCATTGAAAGACGCGGATTGAATTTATTAGTAGTTGAGGAGCCAAAAAAGAATGACGCGAGGCTGGGCGAAACAGGTATGTTTTAAGTCAATTAACGTGGAAAATATACATTTTAAAATTCTTTTGGAGATTCGAATATATAAATACTTTGTATGGTGAAAGATTATGAAAGTAAAAGGGCGTTTCTAATTTCAGAAATACATCCTACAACCAACTGTCTTGGTAACATTTTTTTTTAGTTTTAATACGGGCAGGAAGCCCATGGAGAACTCCCCAGGCGATCAAGCTATAAAGCTTACATTTAATCCTGACACAATTTATACCATCGTTGTACAATAGGGTGGTCCAAAAAATTTTTTTTAGAATTTTCATGGGGACACCCCTCAAATTTGTTTGAATCCGCACAAAAATAAATGCGTTTTTTTTGTTTTGAAAAAAAATGATATTTAGGGGTGGCGCAAGCCCCATGAAGTTTAACATGTATTTCCCATAAGAAAAAAAGACGTTTTTGTAAATCTTATTCAGAATCCTCAATATTATCTCAATCGAGTTGAAACTCAACATTTCTCTTCACAATTAGCCATAGAATACGAATAAAATACCACTTTTCAAATATCACCCCCATAAGTCTGTTTTATAGGGTCCCAAAGAAACACCTTAAGTGAAAAAATGGGTTTTGCGAGTTTTTGGCGCTAATTATGATTTTTTTTCGGTTTTTTTTAATGCGAATTGTTTCTTATACATAAAATATGACTTCATACTGAATATTATATATTTTAATGAATTGTTTAAACAATTTATCATTGTTGTGAGCAATTTTCTCATAGAATGGAGTTACAAAGACGCGGGGTTTTCACAAATATTCCATTTTTTGTCCAATAATAATAAACAATAATTGTTTAAACAATTTATTATAATAAATAATAATATTAGATTTGAATAATGCTGGAAAGATGCGTTTTTTTTAATTTCTGGCTTTTTGTTTAATTTTCATTCGGAGTAAAGTCATAATGAATTCATGTTAAGAAAATAATTGTTTAAACAATTTATTATCATTGTTGATAGTATTCTCTTCGCTTAATTGGTAAAATGTTGGGTTTTTTTCTGAAATTTTCACCTTTATGTCCTTTCTTCACTTAGTGAGGTAATAATTAATTAAAGTCAATCAAAAAGTTGTTCCAACAATTTAATATTGTTCATAACTAACTTTTCTTAGATAAGTGCTAGAAAGTTGCGGTTTTTTTCTAAAATCTTTCACTTTGCATCGCCTTTTTATTTATGAACAAGTAATAAGTCAGCCACAACAAAAATGATTTTCCGAAAGGTATTGTTGTTTTAAGTGAATTATTTTTGCTCTTTTCACAATGCTTAAAAAAATTGATTTAAAGAAAAAAAGCTATTTTACACGAAAGGCAGAAATCAATATTAAATTGTTCTAACAACTTTTTTGTTGAATTTAATTAATTATTACCTCACTACGAGAAAAAAGGACAGAAAAGTGAACATAGACGAAAAACCGCAACTACCAGGCGCAATTTATATAGATGAAGATAATCATAAACAATAATAATTTGTTTGAACAATTATTTTTGCTCAATATAATTAATTATTAAGTCACGCCAAATGAAAAATAAACAAACAGTTGAAAATTTCAGAAAAAACCGCAACATTCTACCAATTCAGCAAAGAGAATATTATCAACAATGATAATTAATTGTTCAAACAATTATTTTGTTAACTTGAATTCATTAATTATTCACTTCAAATGGAAATTAAACAAACAGCCAGAAATTTAAAAAAAAAACCACATCTTTCTAGCATTATTCAATAATAATATTATTAATAAGTATAATCAATTGTTTCAACAATTATTTCGTTAACTTGAATTCATTATTACTTCACTCCGAATAAAAAGTGGACTCAAAAATCAGAAATGAAAAAAAAACGCATTTTTTCAGCATTATTCAAATATAATATTATTAATAATTAAAATAAATTGTTTAAACAATTATTTTGTTAACTTGAATTCATTATTACTTCACTCCAAATGAAAATTAAACAAAAAGCCTGAAAATTAAAAAAACCGCATCTTTCTAGCATTATTCAATCATAATAATATTAATAAGTATAATAAATTGTTTAAACAATTATTTTGTTAACTTGAATTCATTCTTACTTCACTCCGAATGAAAAGTGGACAAAAAACCAGAAATTAAAAAAAAAACCGCATCTTTTCAGCATTATTCGAATATTATATTATTAATAATTACCATAAATTGTTTAAACAATTATTTTGTTAACTTGAATTCATTATTACTTCAC
Organism: Andricus quercusramuli; assembly: GCA_932178445.1. Classification (NCBI taxonomy): domain Eukaryota; kingdom Metazoa; phylum Arthropoda; class Insecta; order Hymenoptera; family Cynipidae; genus Andricus; species Andricus quercusramuli. The sequence goes on along the minus strand of CAKNXH010000033.1, from coordinate 870,865 downwards.
TGCAGATGAAAATTGGACAAAAAGCCAGAAACTAAAAAAAATCCGCATCTTTCTAGCATTATTCAAATATAATATTATTTATAATTATAATAAATTGTTTAGACAATCACTATTGTTAACATTGATGAACTATCCCTTCCCTCTAACTGAAAATTGGACAACAAATGGAAAATTTGTGAAAAAACCGCGTCTTTCTAACCCCATTCTATGAGAAAATTGTTAAAAACAATGATAAATTGTTTAAGCAATTCATTAAAATATATAATATTCAGTATAAAGTCATATTTTATGTATAGGAAACAAACCGCATTAAAAAAGCCGAAAAAAAATCATAATTAGCGCCAAAAACTCACAAAACACATTTGTTCACTTATGGGGTTTTTTCGGGACCCTATAAAACAGACTTATGGGGGTGATATTTGAAAAGTGATATTTTATTCGTATTCTATGGCTAATTGTGAAGAGAAATGTTGAGTTTCAACTCGATTGAGATAATATTGAGGATTCTGAACAAGATTTACAAAAACGTCTTTTTTTTCTTATGGGAAATACATGTTAAACTTCATGGGGCTTGCGCCACCCCTAAATATCATTTTTTTCAAAACGAAAAAAAAGCATTTATTTTTGTGCGGATTCGAACAAATTTGGGGGGTGTCCCGATGAAAATTCGAAAAAAAAATTTTCAATGCATTTTTGGACCACCCTATTGTGCAAACATGAATTCGGTGATACATTGCATTAGCAGTTTTCGATGAAATTCTTCTTGAGAAAAATTTTTTAGAATTTGGTTATTTACAAACACGTATACAAAACTGAAGTTTAAATGTACTATAGAAAACCACTCGAAGGAGATGCCACTCAGTGGAAAGGACCGTGCTTTTCCTTTCAAAATCGTACAAAATTTGATGGGCATCACCTAGAGGGATGTGTTTTTTTAGGTATAGATGAATATACATACCTACCGTATCTGGGGAAATTTGAAATTAGAAATTTGGGGAAATAAAGAGAAGGTGGAAAAATATCCTTTAAACCTTAAAATTCTAGGTTACAATTGACATTTTTGACATAATTTTAAATTTTAGGAATTCATGGATTATGAAAAAGGCCCACTCGATTCCTCTAAGGCTTGATCTATTCCAACCGATTAAAATTTCACCATTAATGGCGTTTAAAGGTTTCTGAGGACGCTGGTTTCGATTCCAAAGTCAAACTGTAAAAATTCGAAAGTACGAATCTAATATGGCGGATGAAATCTCTAAAAATAACATCGATATAGCTAAAAATGGCTATTTCGGGGGTTTTCAGGTCGCTGATTTTAAATTTTGATTCAAAATTCCAGAATTTAAAATGACGGATTCAATATAGTGGATCATAGCTGTAGAAAAAACCCGATATGGCCAAAGAATGCTGCTTTGAGGATTGTTGGGCCGGTGATTCAGAATTTTGAGTCGAAACATTAAAATTCAAAATGCGGGTCATGGTTTGTTACTGAGGGGAGTATGAATCCAAACCAAATTCCGAAGGGTGCAAGTTCCCCTTGTGAATCTAATTTCATTCCCCACAAAAATACTTCGTTCAACAATGAATTTAAAACCTCTATTTTATTTTGTCGTCGTTTCCATCAATCAGTATTTCATCTTAAGCTTTTCGCTGTTTCAGAATAGTGAAATTCTGACTGTGAGGAGTTTAAGAAGAAATAGGTTCAATTTCTTTTTAAAAAATGCGCTTTGTCCAATTCTTCGCAGCCGACCTACACAGTTCGAGCTTTACGAGTTTTTAAGAAAAAACGTACCCGAGAAAGAGAAAAAATGAAGGAAATAAAAGGCAGGAGCATTCAGTCTAAATGCAGATGTATTTTTACGAGCGGGACAAAACGCATTAAGATAAACGATTTGATCATTGAAAAGATGTAATAAGTTTCAGATTTTTTCTTCGTGATGAATTTTGTATAGAAGATTAGATAAGTTTCAATAACGTGAATATGAAAGATTTGCGGGTAATAAATACAGAAAACAAGTAGATAATAATTTCAAATTAAAATATATCTTGATTTTTTTGAATTTATGTAGATATTAAATTTGCATATGTCTGTTCAAATTAGATGCAAGTCAATAAAATTCAAGCGGAAATTCTCTTCTAACGAAATAATTGTTTTAATTGAATGGCATGAGGAATTAGAGCAGCAAACAAATTATTGATTTGCATGCAAATTTTTTCAATTTATTAAATGCTGTACTGAAAATGAAATAACTAATTAAGAGCCGGTCTGTTCAATTAAATTACTGCAGATTAAATTAAATTTTAGAAGGTGACTGATACTAGTAATTAATTATACTAGACTATAATGTGCGCGCGCAAGCGCGCGCTAACTTTTGTATTCGTTTTTCTCACTTACTCAATTTTCGAATAACTTTTTATTTCTCACAAGTTTTTGACTACTCAAATTCTTGCTGAAATTATATTCTGAAATAATGCATCTAGTGAATCCATGTAACTTAGAATTATTTCATTTACGATTACTATTATTAACAGTAAAGGGCGAGACATCACTTGAAGATTTAAAGTGCACGACTTGAACAACATAATAAATCCGGAAACAAATATCAATTTAATATAATTATGAATTTAAATACCAATAATGTGTCTTTGAAAAATTGTCCTGTTATTATTAAATGGAGATATAAGAAAATTCACAAAATATATCATGAAGGTAGGCGGCGTTGTGGTGCTAATGTAGACATGAAAATGTCCACATTAATCAATGTGGACAATAATGTTTAACATTATTTTCATTGAAATATTCAAATAATGTTGAATTTATATATTTTTTGAATTGTAAAATTGTATTTTTGACATTTTGAATCATTGATAACCCTTTATACTAATTCTAGAAGGTGCAATTAAAACATATGTCCATATAATTTTGAAAATTAAATTCAGATAATCATTTCACAATATCGCAAACATTAAAAAAGCTATATATTTGTAATGAAGGTATTTTGAATAAAAAATCAACTTTTAGTATATAAATCACAACCCATATTTAATTACGTAACCTTAAAATAAATGATCAATCTATGTTACTTAATAGAGAAAAATTAAAATTCAATCTTCATGTAATTTAATATTGTGAAAAAAATATATCTGCTGATAATTATTAAATCAGTTCACAAAATAAGAAGCATTCAACTATAATTTTCATTAAAATATTCAAATAAGTCGTACTCTATTAATTTTTTTAATTTGAACTTTCATTTATGGAAACTTGATTTATTAATAATCGTTTAAAATAATCACAGAAACTGTAGGTTTCAGTGGAATCAGTTCATATATAATTATTTAGTTTACAAAATAAAAAGCATTAAACAATTATTTCCATTGGAACATTCAAATAATTTTTACATTATATATATTTTTTCCATTTGAAAATGCATTTCTATACATTCAATTTATTATAGACCTTTAAATAATAATTTTTACTTCATATTTTACTGCAAAATTTAATCAATATTAACTTTATAAACTAATTTCATAGAAGAGTAAAATATATTTACGTATAATATTGGAAGCAGAATTCAGATACTTATTTCACAACATCACAAAAATTTTTAATAAAAAGCATTAAACTATAACTTTCATCAAAACATTCCAATAATTTTTACTTTACATTATTGCAAATTTTTACTTTCATTTCTAAAAATTTAATTTATTCATAACATTTTATACTCATTTCAGAAAAAATAAAACATATTTACACATAGTTTTTAAAATTAAATTCAGATACTCATTTCACAAAATCAGGCACATTTGAAAAATTATGTAATTACAATAAGGGTACTTTGAATATCAATAAATTTGTAATATAAAAATTATATCCAATGTTCAATTATATAACCTTAAATTAAATTATCTATTTATGTTACTTAATCTAAAAAAGCTGAACTTTTACATTTATTTAATTTGATGTAGCGACAAAAATTATCAGCTAATAATTAATGAATAATTTTACAATATAAGAAGCTTTAAGCTAAACATACAAATTACTTTTACTTTTTTTTTAATTTTAAGTTTCATTCAGGAAAATTTGATTTATTATTGACCTTTTAAAGTAATTCCGGAAAATTTAGGTTTTAATAGAATCAGTTAATAATTAATTAATCAGCTCACAATATAAAAAGCATCAAACAATTATTTTCATTGAAACATTGAAATAATTTTTACTTTATATTTTTTACAAACTTGAAATTTCATTTCTGAAAATTTTAATGATTATTAACTTTCTATAGTAATTTTCTAAAAAATTAAAAAATAATATTTATATGTAATTTTGAAAATTGAATTCTGATACTCATTCAAGCATTAATCTATCATTTTCATTCCAACATTTAAATAATTTTTACTTTACATTTTTTTAAATTTTCACTTTAATTTATGAAAATATGATTCATTTATAGTAACCTTTTATAGTAATTTGAAAAAAATAATCATTCCACAACATCACAAACATTGCCAGAAATTACATAATTGGAATAGAGGTACATTAAATGTAAATCAACTTTTAAGTGAAAATTATTCCAATGTTTTAATGAAAATAACTGTTTATTGCTTTTTATGTGTTGAAATCATTGAAAGAAGTATTAAACTATAACTTTCATTAAAACATTCACATAATTTTTACTTTATATATATATATTTTTCAAGTTTGAACTTTCATTTTCGAATATTTGATTTATTAATAACCTCTTAAACTAATTCCAGAAAATGTAAGTTTCAATAGAATCAGTTAATAATTAATTGATCAGTTCATAGCATAAAAAGCATTACACAATTATTTTCATTGAAGCACTCAAATGATTTTTACATGATATATTCTCCTTCAAACTTGAGATTTCCTTTCCATAGGTTCATTTATTTAAAAAATAATAGCCCGTATTCAATGAAATAACATTCAAGTAAATAATCAATTTATGTTACTTAATTGAAAAAAATATATTTAAATTCAATCTTTATTCAATTTAAAGTTTTTAAAAAAATTAATTAACCAATAATTAAATAAACTGATTACAACATAAAAAGCATGAAACTATCATTTTCAAATAATTTTTGCTTTATATTTTTTAAGCATGAAATATATAATTTTGAAAATTGAATTCAGATAATCATTTAAGCATTAATCTATACTTTTCATTGAAATATTTAAATAATTTTTACTTTATGTTTTTCTTTCTTCAAATTTGAACTCTCATTTCGGTCAATTTCAATCATCAATAACTTTCTAAACACATTCCAGAAAATGTAAGTTTCAGTAGAATCAGTTAATAATTAATTAATCAGTTCACAATATAAAAATATTTCTCCATTCATCTAATCTAATCGAGTAGAAAGAGTATAGATCGGCCAAAATATAACGCGCATATCATATGACAAAGAAGAACATCTGCGACTGGATTAGAAATGTAGAAAAATTACTGAAATACACTTTATTTTACGCCGTGTATTGAGAAAGTCAGTCATAGCAACCAAAGATTTAATATCTTCAAAAACAACTTACATTGAAAGTAATAGTGAAAATAAATAAACGAAATAATTATCGGCGACCGATAAAATGAGAAATCTACTTTTTTAATTCTGTTATAGTTTTAATTTTTAAATATAGAGGTCACCCTATGACTTACTATAGCTAACAGAAATTCTTCCTCCATGAAATTATGAGTTTTCATCTATAGGATAATCTCCATATATGCCTGAAAAGGAATTAATGAAATGCGGTCATGGAAAACAATTCGATAAATATTGAATGATACATATTGAGGGATGTTAAATTAGTTCGGTCCACTTCAAAATTGAACGATTTTTGAAGTGATTAAGGAAATTCAGAAAAATAGATCAAATATCAAATATTGTACAAGTTAAAATTGTTTATTCAACAAAATTGGTATGGATTTTCGTGTTTTAGCTCAGATTTCATACCATTTAAGATTATTTAAAATTGTGTTTGGTTAATAAGATTTGTAAAAAAAAGGTTATGAATAAACCCCAACCAAACAAAATTTTAAATAATCTTTTAGGTTATAAAATCAGATTGAGACCATTGTTATTGGATAAAAATGACATATTTGACCTAAACTTGAACATGAAACATAAAAACTGATATAATGTCTGTTGAATGAAGAATCTTAATAAAAATAATTTTGTTCTAAAGGGAGCTCAGATTTCTCCTTTAAAATTTTCAGAAATTTACATTAAGTTTATTTTCGTCAATGGTATGAATTATTATGAATGTGGGATGAATTTGAGGATTGAATAAATAATGGATTATATGTATCAAATGACGATTCCCACCTTGTATAATTTTAGAGCGAATTCTCCCGTAATCTGACTTGATCTATTTCCATAACTACTGCTTAGACATGTACATATTATGTATCCACACATCTTCATTTTTGATGAACATGGTTACAATTTTGGAATCGACAGCACGCTAAAATTTTTTGCCGTTTAAATATTAAATGCCTTGCATTAACCTTTTTTCCATCTTCATCTGAATATAATTAAACACCTATCCTTTTTTATTTATTTATTTCGCAGCTCAGTATATTTTCCTCGATTATTTTTTGCACCTTTTTCTATTTCGAAAAAAATTCTAATAATCGTTCTTAATTTTAGCGATTTTCATGATTCTTGGAAGGTTCTTTTCAATCGAAATCTTTAAAAAGATGTCCCTGTTTTGTAATAAAATACTACTCATTCTAATGTAGAGAATAGTTTTTCGTCAATACCCTCTTTCCTTACCCAGCCTATCCCTCGACTCTTACCTTTAAATTACTGTTTGCTATCCCCTGTTTCTCAAATTCTATAAAGTGAAAATAATAGATTTCACTTTCCCAAATTATTTCTCTCAAGAAATTTCTTCAATTTGATTGTTAATTTTCTACAGTTTTTCTTCTACCGAGGGAAATTTGGAGGGAGAGAAACATCCCGTGGAGAAGCTTTTTTAAAAATTATATAGGATATCAACACTTTCTGCAAACTAGATCATTATGATAATATTCTACAAACTTTGACCACCTTAATATTAAACCTAAAAATTTACTACTTTCCGTTTTTCAAAGTTGAATTACATTTCAGAATGGAATAGAGTTTGAGGTTTATAAAATGCATTCAAAACTCTCTCGACAGAGAAAACGAAAAAAATAAGCGAACAAGTTTTGGAAACAATATATATGTTCTTCAACGACTGGAAACAAACATTTAACAAAAGAAAACAGCTAAAATGTTATTTAGTACTACTGGACTCATGGATTCAGCGAACCAACTTTATTTTCTTATTAATAGTCATATCGCTGATAGGGGGAACACTGTGTTCTGGGAACATTGGGTTTTTGCACTGAATGAATTTATTTGGAAGAGTGGAACAACATATTCAATCATTTTCTCTTTCTTGAGTATCGGCCTTTGGATTTGAGAGAACTTTTGTGATAATAAAAATGCACATGGAGTAAAACTGTGCCTGAACGTGACCACCTTGTATCTTATTGAACATCAATACGATTGTGACATCTTCCTCAACATCAAAGATTGGATGAATTCGAAACCAGCACAGAAGGGTTGCTTACTCTAGGAAGGATTTTCCTATCATTTGTCATTCCTCTTATGAGGAAAACAGTGCCTTCAAGAAACATTTATTTTTTCCGCAAATAAATTCGTCTGATAAAGTTCGACAACTTTTTTGTTGTTTTCTTCTTCCTCAGTTAGGAAAAAACTTGTAGCATATAAAAGAGAAATTAGATTCCTGTCACATTTTTTTCTAATTATATTATCATATTGAAATAAACAAATGAATGCGGACACACCAATGATTATCCTACAGCTTAAGATTAATGCTTCGTATCTTTTAAGCAATAAATATACTTGTTGAAATGCTGAACAGGAAAAATCTGTATACTTTTCTGGAAAATCTCTCTACAAAAAGCTTTCACTTGCTGAAACATTTCTCGATAAACCAACAGTCAAAGATGATGTGGTACAAAATATGCAATAGTTCGGAGAATAATTTTTTTAATTTGTTTCCTTAATAATTCCTAGAATACGATCAAGGATATTGTCTCTGAATTTCAATAAACAATTCCAAAAGGTGTTTCTCGAGGGAGAGTTGAGGACAGAAACAGAATTAAAAGTAAGTTCAGATAAAAGTCTTTCTTTCATTATTACGGAGAAATCTTATAAGAATAAGTCTTATCCAAAAGTGAAAAAAATTAAATTTTCCATAACATTGCAAAGTAAGCGAACAATATATGATGAATCAAATCTCTTTCGAAAAATCAATTATGCATGATTTTAGCATTTTCAGGACTCGAGAAATATGTTTGTAGACCCTTGGTTCATAAAAAAATTCTGTCTCATATTAGAACAGAGCTTCATGAATTTTGTAACCTTTCAAATTTATAAACTGAAGAACGTATATTTTGTACTGAAGTGTTCAATGTGTTATAAAAACAGCATTCATCCAAGCTAGTACATTCAATAATTTGATAATATTGGATAACGAGCTCGATGGTTTCCTCTACATAATCCTATTTTAATTTGTCTTCCATCCCCGGTGTTTTTGAAATGCAGCAGTTGTCTCGTTATTAAGGAGTCATCTTCAATAGATTATTGTTTTTTTGCTCAATCCTCAATTTTGCTATGTAAAAAAAATATTTTCAAGGCAACGTGATGTGTCAGCTTCATGAGGTTAGCTAGTATCACAGAAAAAGCAATAGGCAATCTTCACAGCGATTGCAGAGTAAACTGTACCGGCAACAAAACATAAACTTCACGAGTTTAGGTTTATCCAGCACATTGGAAATGGTTACCACGTCAACTCTATTGAATCTTGCTTTGTTTTGTTGCCAAAAATTCAACATTATCTACTTGGCTATTACCCGCAACAAAAATTCACTTCTGTTTTTTCTGTGATGACAAACTTAACGCTAAAACATGACTTATAATGTGACGCTTGTGACAATGTGACGCAAACCTAAAAACAATACAAAATCTTATGAGATCATTTGAAACATTTCGAAAAGTCTCGAAAGAAACAGGCTTTAATATTTCATTTCTGGCAAGGAAAAAGGAAGAACTTTTCAATTTGCTGGCTTTCAATAAACCGCAAATTTCTAAGCCCACTTTCAGTACTTACTTTCCTTCTTTTGGCGCTTGTCTTCCTTCATCTTTTTTATTTTTTATCTTTCAACTCGACGAACTTGGAAACCAGGAGGTGGTAATGGGTGGGAAAAGTTCGGCAACTGGAAATCGGTGCGGAAGATAAAACACGGATTTCGACTTACGGACAAAGCCCCCCATCCACCATCGAATGGGTCGAATGGGAAAGGACAGCGCGAGGATCTATGACAATTTGCGTTGACAATGGCGGAAGAGGGCGGCGGATTTTCAGAGCAAGAGCAGCGAATTTAAGAGAGTTATTAACAGTGAGAAAAGGAACGGAAGGGCAAAGTTCAACTGAAGTAGGAAGAAAATGGGCCCGTGTTTCCTTCCATGTCATTTGTAATATACGTTGGCGGATGTCTCTTGCACCTTTTTTATCTTCCGCGGAACTTGTTTAAATTTCATTTTGATTTCCTTTCTAATTGCAGCTAATCATCACCCTTTCTCTGTTCTCTCAGTCTATTGCATGTCCTTTCCCTGTTAGAAATTTGTGTAATTGAACTTTTCTTTAATACTATTCAATTTGATGATAACAAAATTTTTTAGAAGGACAGGATCATTCTTCATGAAGTTGACGGACATCGCTTTAGATTGGCTGAAATATTTCAAGCAATCCTGCCTTCTTGGAAAAATTTCTAAATAGTCTGCGCGTTATCATGACCGTTTCAAAATATAACGTTTTCTTAGTTGCTCTTGCGAAAAAAATAACTCTCGTTACTCATTTCCTTAGTTTTATATTTTGAAATATCTGAGTAAAAAAAAAACAATCTTCGAATCTGAACACACACACTAGGAAAAAACCTTTTTGGTTGGGAAGCTGAATAATTGATATTTGAAACTTGAAAAAATAACAAATGAATTGATTCCTCGTTGCTTTTATTATATTTTAATATTTACTATCTTCATTGTAAATAAATTAATGACAATTTTTGCATCTCAGTTGTAAGCAATATGATAATTTTCTTCTTACCTGTTTCATATTATTCTCGGCAGACCGAGAAACAGATGGGAGAAAAATGTAAGGGATGATTTAAAAGAACTAGGACATGATTACTTAAACTGGATGGAGGATGCACAGGATAGAGATGTGTGACGGTCTCGGGTTAGTGAGGCAATGAACTTTCGAGTTCGAACTGCTAATCTATAATAATAATAATATATATGTATATATATATATCTCGTGGGAAGACAGGTGGAAAAAATTTTTTCAGATCTCATTCAGCAAAAAGTTTATAACTAAACATTTTATTTTACCTTGTGTATTTGTTTTCAAACATTTTACTTGTTCATTTGTAATGTCATTTGTCACGATTAAAAAAAAATGACGCATCATATGAGGAAATGATTCATAAGCAATTTGTCCATTATTTTTTACTCTACGACTTTTGTTGATTCATTTTCTTTTGTATCGTGTGCCGTTTTTACAGAAATTTTAATTTTTTTTCAGGTTATTTTTTACGATTGAAACAACAACTACGCAACATATCAAAAAATAATGAACTACGAGTTTGTAGATATCTTCCGGACGAACAACTTTTGTTTATTCATTTCATTCAGACCTTGTATTAGTTTGAAGAAATTTTTTTTTCAGGTTGTAAAGTTATTTTGTTACAGTTAAAAAAAGCTTTCTCTAAAGACATGATGATCAACAATTTTGTAGATATTATTTTCAAACAATTTTTTTGAATTAATTTTCTTCTCGTATCTTGCATATTCTTACCGAAAAATGGAATTTTTATTTTTAATAGCATTTTTCACGATTGAATAAAAAAAATGGTATCAGAACAATTTCTTTATTTTTCAAGATGAACAATTTAGTTTTATCATTTTTGTTTCATTTCTTATAGCTTTAATATAAAATGGCATTTTTAATTTACTGGAAGCATTTTCAATGAACAAAACCAGAACCGTTGGTTAAGAAGGGCTGGTTAACAACCTCGTACTTTCTTTACATGCCTTAAAAACGTGTGCTAAAGCTCAATCTGATTTGATCAGCTTCTCGAAAGTTATCTTGTCTACAGATTATAGACAGGTCGACTGACTGACAGACATCTTCGGAAAAATCGTTTATTTTGACTCGAGGGGTTTCAAAAAGTGCAGCTTTGATGAAAATCGTCAAAGTCAAATTTTGCATAAAACTAATACTTTCTCATTAGAATGAGAATGTACAAATAATTTTTACCATTATGGTAATTGAGCCAATTTAAACTTATATCTTTCGGAAGACCAGCAAAGATGTCATTATATTTATTATGATCAATGCATAATGGATTTCAGATCAATTAGGTTCTAAGTCTTCCGAGGCAGAGCTAGCTCACATTGTCTTACTTACTTAGGTACAAAACCTCTTAGGTTTCGTCTTATTAAAAAAGATATTACAAGAATTTAAACAAAATTTTAATTGAGAAAAAAAAACTTCCAGACTCTAATGCCAACTAAAGTAATTTTCGTTAGCATAATGATATTCGGGTCAATTAAAAACGATATCTTTCAGAAACCCAGCAAAGATGTCATTTGTCTCCAAAGATATTATGCGCTCATGTTCATCTAGGTCCTAGAAGAGCACTTCCATAAATAGGGAATAATTGAGTAAAAAATCTTCTAAATGTGTTTTTCCTTGCCTGTTTTCTTTGTTGCTTTGATGGGATGGGATCTGTTGGAGGAAAGGTGCTCCATCCCTGCTTGATGGGAGACTTCAGCTTGACCGAAAACAAACATTAGAGCAGGTGGCGGCGTGAAGAAGGGACAGAAAACGTAAATATTTCAGGCGGCACTGATGGACACGCTACTTTAACATTTGGACTGAGTGCTACGAGGAATGGTGGATTGGGTAAATAACTATTGACAGAGACACAAGGGGAAAACAAGTAATGAAATAATAAACAGCAATGTCTTCAAACTAGAAGGAAAAATGATAATGTGAATAAGAGAAATCTGAACAAAAATGGATATTATCTATTTTTAAGAAGCGCTAGTTCTGATTCAGAAATAAGAAAATATTGTGAAATCAAGTATTTTGAAGTGAAGCATGCATGAATTATTAACAAGATTATTGATCTATTGCAATTGGTAATTTTATTTAAAATTTCATTAAATTAATTCGAAATCATTAGGTGCTGTTAATAACACTCCATTTTTAATTATAATAGACTTTTTTCTTGAACCGTAACAAATTTCGAATATAATTAAACCTTTGTGGAAAAAAAACTTTTTAGGTAGCAGTTCTTGAAACAATCTGTAATTCTTTCAGGCGGTTCCTTTATTTTAAGAACTGTTTCGTAAATTTTCAAAAAAATCTGTATTATTTGATAAAAATTAAATTGATGAAAGTATGATATTTTCAATGGTTATTCAAAAAATTATTCAAATTTGATTATTTATGAGTAAATTAAACTTATCGAAAAAAAGAAAAACAGAACGCGTGCAATTAACGATGGTCGCTTTAGACAACAGAAAACTATCCATATCAACATTGATATATGTTTTTTAGAGCGTGTTTGTTTTATAGTCGTGATGAGTATTTTTGTAACTCTTTCCTGGTACTCTTTTCGCGAAAAGTTCTCTCCAGAGCTTTCATCAAAATGAGAATGGTTTCCGCTTCAAAAAAAGGATTCTTGTTCTCTTGTATAACGTATGTAATATTTTCAATAAATCCTAGGGCGACATTCGCCAAAATTACTCATTCCGAAGAATTTTTACAAAGATAAAGAATATTAAATTTTCTACTGTATCCTTGAACAATATTCTACGATATACAATATTCTAGGCTTCAGGGAGGAATTTTTCTCTAATTTAAACTAGAAGCAATTTTGATTTCAGACTAGTCGATCAAAAACTTACATTCCATACAAAAATTCAAAAGCTACATTACTACACTAGTGAAAAAACATAACATCAAAACTCAATATTCTACACTGGTTGACTTAATTTTGAAACTTTGTTCAGTTTGAAATATACCTAAAACAATGTTTTTTACAGTGTATTGAATAAAATTTGGAAATTAAAAACCAAAATTGTGCTACGAATTACAAACCAATTTTTGGAAAGTGCACATTTTCATTTTGTATTGGGTCATTCTCCGTCTAGCATCAGACATGATTTCTAGTCATGCTTGATTTTGAGAATTTCAATAAATTTTCCTGTGTGTTCCAACATTATGTTTTTTCATGTTCAGTTTTTGTAATTCAATGACAATAAAAATTACAATTAAATGAATTAAGTTCTTTGAGCAGTTAGAAAGTTTGTCAATGAGCAGAAATTACATTTTCAAGATTAAGTTTATTTTTATTAAATAGAGAATCCTGGTTTATACTATAAGAGAAGAGGCTCAAAGGGATGAATTAAGACAAACAGTGGGAAAGAGATCGTGAAAATTTGAAGAAGAACCAAGAATGTAAAAGGAAGGAAAGTTTGTGATGAAGCGTTACAAAGAGGTGAAGGAAAGAGAAAAGAGGATGGCTACCACATAGTTAACACGGTAAGAAGAAAAAAAATGACGTTTTTAGAGCTTGAGGGATAGAAGGAGGATGTATAGACTATGAAGAAGTAGGAAAAGGAGATAGAGAAAAAAGGTGATAGATAGATAGGAGAGGATAGGATAGGGAAATCAAGACACAATGAATGGTATAAGGTAATAAAAAGAGGATTTTCAAAATATCTGGAAAGAAAATAGAAGGAAGAGTGGTAATCAAGAATAGCTAGATGGAGAGTGAGGCATTGGGTGAAATTGTTCGTGTATTCGGTGAAGGATTATAAGAGAAAACGCAGAGTACGTGAAAGAGAAGAGGAGATCTGGGAGCATGTGTTAGATGGTTTTATGAAAAAAAAGAGGAGACCATGAATAGAAAACGTTGAGAAAATTGTAGTCGAGGTGGGACTGGAAGAACAATAGGTGGAGGAGGTAAAAAGAGCCATAAAGGATGTAAAGAAGAATAAGCATGTATGGGGCTCAGAGATTGGTAAGTATGATTGGGAAGAGAAAGAAGGAGAAGAAGGAAACAGAGGTCTCTCTCTTTTTCAAGAATTATGAATTGGATGAATGAAATTAGAGAATAAGTGAAATTAGTTATTAAGGTAATTAGGTGATGAACGATATAAAGATGAAAAAGAACTAAATCATTTTGATGGATTGATAATAAGACTATGATAAACGAAAATGTCTCGAACTGTGAATCCTGAACCACAAGTCTCAAAGTGCAATGCCCAAAATCATTAGTTTAAAATATGTATTGAGCCCAGAAATGAGGTCCCAAACAAAAAATTTAGAACAGTAGATCCGAAATCAAAAGTCCTGGACTCTAATGCCCAAAATGGACGACCCGAAAAATATAAGATGGACGAACCGGAGATTTTGATTTTAAAATTTCCTGAATTCTGGAGAAGACCTTTATAGAAATGGTACAAAATCATGAATATTAATTCAGAAAGTAGACCAGCTTTCTCAAAGAAAATGAATTTAACCCATCTGGAAGTATGACTATACTCTGTGGTAACATTTTATCCTTTGTTTGGTCTTGCTAGCATCGTAAAGATTTTATTTGATAGAGCCTGGAGAAATTCGGTGTGATTTACACAGGTTCGGATAGGATGACACTAGAGACTCTGTTTGGTGACTTTAATGTACAACATGTAGACGAGCGTGCACTGAGTCGACAATGCGATGTACTTCGGTGAACTTGATAGCCTTTGGTCTTTGCAGAGACCCAGAGATTCCTTTGTTGAAATGCGCTGTATACTGTTTTTGACGATTATACGCCTACTACTACCGCCCAACGGAAATCACGTAACCACGTGATGGAGACTCAAAGGAAGATTGAAAAGGCGAATTCGTCTAGTGGAAGTCGGAGAATTGTGAGATATACCTTTTTCTCTTATCGATCCTCTTTACTGAGAAGTAATTGGATTGGCGCTAACAAATTCTTTATTGTGCGAGTCTAGCATCGCAGCTGCGGAATTTAAATTAGGCCAAGAACGCCTTTTCATGGAAATTTTATTTAATTTCAGGGAGATAATTTCTTTCTTTGAAATTAGTTATTGTATTTAATAGATCAGTAGAATAATTTATTGGAATAATCAGCATTTACATATTTAGCAATTTTTGGTTATTAGGAAACCTTATATTTTCAACATGGTCTAACATTTTTTAATATAAAAGAAGCATTTGTAACTAATTTATGCGTAATTATAACACAAACTTCATGCGAAAGCATAACGCTATCTTCATGCGTAGTCCCTAAAAATTATTAATCAATTCAGTTGACAATTTAATTCTGATGTAAGTCACACTAAAATCAGCCAATCAGTTGTAGAGATCAGCTATCGAGGTTTGGAAGCGAGATTTTCTATGTAGATAATAAATTGATGCAATAGTTAAAAAGTTAAAAATTTGACTTGTTTATAAATTAGGTGAATTTCATTGTTAGTTTCTTTGAGCATAGGGGAAAGTGGAGAAAGTGTGAAAAAAGAGTGATCATGCTTGGCCCTCCTGTGCTGAAACATTAAACAATTATCTTAGAATAAAAAATGTGTAACCAGCTCGGAAAAGATTAGAGAAACGTGAAAATTAATAAAATTTAAGAGATTCAGCAAATAAGTTTGTTTTCGACCGACTCGAACAAACCCAATGAATTGAAGATGATTCAAAACTTACTTCTAATTGTTTCGAATCAATTCGAATTGTTTTGAATATAAAAGTGGCATATTCTTTACTTCGAAGCACGAAACAATAATTTTTAAAGGTGTTCAAAATCTTTTTTTAATTCCTATAAAGGGAGCGTTGACATATTACGTGATGTTCTGAAGGAGAGAAGATAAATATTATAAACCAACAAAAATTATTAGTTGCATTTTCAACCAAATAGTTGAACTTCCCAGCCAAAAAGACGAATTTTGTAGAAGGCAGTTGAACTTTTAGCCCGAGAAATTCAATTTCAGACAAAAAAGTTAATTCTCAGACAAGAGAAACAAATGTTTAACCAAGAAAGATGAACTTTCTGCCAGAAAAGAATAATTTTAAAGTCGAAAGGATAAATCTTTAGCTGAGTAGTTGAATTTTCGAAAAAAAAAATTAATTTCCAACTGAAAAAGATAAGTTGACAACCAAAAATAAAACAGTATGATTTTTAGACTGAAAAACTGATTTTCCAAACAAACAAAAAATTTGCAAACAGTCTAATTCAACGGAAAGAGAAAATTTCTCAAAAAAATAGTTCAATCCTCAACCAACTAGATAGATTTTCACCCAGCAAGATTAATTTTCTACTCGCGAACAGGTGAATTTCCGAAAAATAGTCACGGTTTCGAACTAAAAAGTCAAACAGTTTAGAAAACAGTTGACTGTTGAATCCGCAAAGACAGTTTATGTCTAATATGGAAAGATTAATTTTCAACAAAATATTGAAATCTTCCAATGAAAAGATGGATTCTCCGCCAAATATGTTATCTCTGAATTTTCAGTTTCAAAAACTATTTTTCAAAAAAAAAGAGCGAGTTCTCAGCCATTTGAATTTAACTGAAAAAGACGAATTTTAAACAAAATGGTTGAATTCACGACCAAAATGACGATTTTTCAACAAACAAGAATAATTTTCCACCAAAACAGGAAAAAGTAACATTTGCAGATGAAAAATTCAAGTTTTAATACAAAAAAAAAAACGAATTCCCAAAGAAATTTCATATTTTGAAATGAATAGTTCAATTTTTAACCGGAAAGTTTAATTTTCGGGAAGGATAATTCAATTTCTAACCAAAAATTTGGATTGAGAAGAGGGTAATTTTCAACCAAGTAGTTGTTTTTTTAACAACAAAAAAAATGAATTTCCAGCCAGAGAATATGAATTTTTGATTTTAAATGTAAATTTTTAACAAAAAATGCAATAGTTACATTTTCAGTAGAGAGAAGTAATTCTTTTAAAAAAATTTACCAAAATAGTTGAATCTACAACCAAAGATATGAATTTTTATCTAAAATGATGAATCTTTCAGAAAGAAAATGGAAACAAAAAATTTAACTTTCGACCAGTTAGTTGAATTTTCAACTGAAATTATGAATCTTCAACAAAAAAAAAAGTTTTTCAAAAGAAGTTTGAGATTCAACCAAACACTTACATTTCAAACGAACAGTTAATTTTGTTACAAAGAATATTTTTTACAAACAAATATAAATTATCGACAAAATACATGAGTATGAAACCAAATATACGAATTTCCAAACAAGAAAGATGAATTTGGAAAAAAATAGTTGAACTTTCAACTGAGAAAGATCAATTTTCCAGTAAAAATGATATAATTGAATTTTTAGTCAACGAAACAATAAATTCCAACATGTTAGTTCAATTTTCAACCAAATAGTACAATTTTTCACAGAACGAGAGCAATTCCGAACCGAAAATATAATAATACTTGATAAGTATTTAAGTTTTTAAATTTAAATTAAATTGAAAATTCTTAAATTTTCAAAATTTAATCAAAGAAAAATTAAATCTTTTAAATTTAATTAAAGAAAAATTAAATTTTTAAAATTTAAATTTAAAAAAATTAAATTTAAAATTTAAATTTTTTAAACTTAAAATTACTTAAATAATAATAATGACTTGAAAAAAAAATCAACCAAGAATAGGTAAATTCTCTGATTGGATTTCAATAGTCATTATCAGAATTAAGCGGAGAATGATAATAAGGGGAAAGTTGCTTTAAAAAAAGGGGGAAATGTGAGAATTCTTCACAACACAGGAAGAGTTTATGGAGAACTCCTAATCTATCAACGTAATCTGCCTTCTAGGTTAATTTTCAACTTATATCAATGTTTTAAAATAAAAAAATTGCAAAATTTAATTCAGTTTCCTCACATATGAAGAAAATAGTTTTAACTCATTATTCATTGTTTGATTTACAGTTATATAAAATCACATTTATATTTAGCATCTGAAAATAGCTGCCACAATAGGGAGGGATGAGAAGTTACTAAAAGAAAAAAAAAAGATAGATTATTTTGAAAGAACCCAAAATATCAGTCATAATGCATCATTCTTGAGAGGGATATAAATTTGAATATTAATTAAACTGTAAATTAAACTTTAATCATTTAATTGGAATTTAAAAAAAAATGTTAAGTATTTAACTGAAGTGCGCGCGGTTAATTTATTAATTTATTAAATAAAATTAATAAATTTGGTATTCTTTATAACTCAAACGGAATTCCATCGAATAACATCATTGCAATTATCGAAGGATGTATAAAAATGTTGAAGATTCAATCCCACACCCAACTAAAAACAAAAAAAAAATTAATAATGGCAATAAAGTATCTGAAATGGTTAAAAAATTTTTAAATGATTACAAAGATTCAATTTTTCTGAAAGCCGGTAAAGATAATATTTCAGTAGCAGCTGATAGGGATGATTATCATAAGACAGTTTAACATCTTTTACAAAACAACATACTATACAGAAAAGTTAACACCAGCTTAGTTCCAACCATTAAATATAAATGCAATGATATTATATCAAAATGGGCAAATAAAAGGTATATAAATTAGAATAAAGCTTATCGGTTAAAAAATCACGGAAGTGTTGTGGCCAAGGCTTATGCTCTCCCTAAATTTCATACACCTGACCAAAAATGGAGATTGATGGGATGGGGTCAACTTTGCACGTAGCAACTTTGCACGTGCCCAACTGTGCACGTCGATGGCCGGACGGACAACTGTGCACGTGCACAGATGTCCCTTTCCCAACTGTGCACGTGCACAGATGTCACTTGCCCAACTGTGCACGTGCACAGATGTCACTTGCCCAACTGTGCACGTTTATACGAGGGTGAACCTCTGTGTCTATATGTAATACATTTTTAACAGTTAAAATTATTCAATCCTGGTGGAATGGAGCGTATTAACTTTTTTAATGTTAGTTTGAAAATATTTCAAATATTATTTTTAAGAAATTATTCTTTTCAAATTGCTAGAGATATATGAAAATCTCTCTTTGTTCGACCTGAATGCCTCCAATTTGCTGAATGCCTTGCTTTCTCTGAATCCCCTGAATTCTCTGAATCCCTTGAATTCTCTGAATTCCTTGAAATCTGTGAATTCTTCGAATTTTCTGAATTCTTTGAATTCTCTGAATTCCTGGAACTCTCTGGATTACTTAAATTCTCTGAATTCTCTAAATTCTCGGAATCCTCTGAATTCTCTGAATTCCTTGTATTCTCTGAATCCTGGAATTGACTGAATTCTTCGAATTTTCGGAATTCTCAGAATTCTTTGAATTCTCAGAATTCTTTGAATTTTCTTAATTCTTTGAATTCTCTGAATTCTTTGACTTCTCTGAATCCTTGAACTCTCTGAATTCCTTGAATTCTCCGAATTCCTTGAATTCTGTGAATTCTTCGGATTCTCTGAATTCTCTGA